>JABASD010004778.1:0-14341 GCA_019776165.1 Pogonognathellus flavescens | reverse complement strand
CATAAAAGTGCGACTGTCGCTAACCGGCCCTTAATATCAGGGACTTTACTTACGTAACTAATATTATAATTGAAGACCCGGACCCGGACATGTTAAGGATATCTTCAATATGAATCATAGTTTTCTTTAATTTGAAAATTTAACCTGGGAAAGGAAACAACTGTGATAAATTTCATCTCAAATCAAACCTCATACTCAAATCTCATATCATTGACTTTTGATTATGTATTGTGCAATTAGACGTAAGTATTTCCGAGACAAGGCTTAAGTAAGTGCAATTGCAGTAATCTAGAATCCGTGCAATTGCTTATCAATCACACTTTTACGATTATAATATTTCTTTGCTAGCTAGCTACCAGTAGTGAGTCAAAATTATGTGCAATGTTCAACTGGTGTTATGCAAGGCGCATGCAAGTATTCATAGGAATACTTTTACAAAGGAAATAGCTTGCTGGATTAAAAACACTTTCTTTTATTTTGGACAATCCCATGCTTTTGATTGATGTTGTTGAAATCAGAGTGGTATTTCATTATTATGTCACTATTACATAATAGATTTGGGCAAGAATGAATACTGTCCGATACGTCGGACCTATAGTAGCAGGACATAAAACCTTTTATCAACAATAATGTTGCAAAAATAACTCAAGACAGAAAATTGTGGATGATACTTTTGCACGTACACTTTAATTCGTTGCATATTCATAGTACATAGTAGATTATACTCATAATTATGCGACAAAAACTGACTTCTGAATTACCCTTTTTTACTATGACATAACAGCATATTATTGTTTTCCATAATATTATCCGTAAATTACAATATACACTATAATTACGCTACTAAATACTCTGTACCATGTACACAACATTATGTACATTCATACGCCTATTGCATAGTAGAAAAATGAACAGCACAATTATAATTATTTATTAATACAATAAAATTATCAGCTAAGTAAAAGCGAAACGAAATTACAAAAGAATGATGTTTGAAACTAAGGATACAGTAAATAAAACTAATTTTATAAAAGAAAGTAGTAGCACATGAATGACAGTATTTAGTGGTTTTAGCTACACAGACAATAAGTAGTATACAACATGACATCAATGTACACATCAAAATGTAATTGCAATATAATGTTGTCCACAGCCTCCTATTTCGAAGCTTATGAAAAATATTGTAATTAAATACATTAAATTCATCTCATTTATACATTCTTATTTTACACAGTAATATGTACTTAATCTTATTGACTTGGATCGTTTCGTTTTCGTTTCTTTCATAAATATTTTTTAAATCATGTCGGACTTAACAGCTACACGTTTCATACTACAATCTAAAGATTTTAATAATAAATGTGACCAATCTGTACCAATGGTTAAACGAAATTATTATTAACACGCTATTTCCACTCACGTAAGCAACAACTTTGCATTTCCAAAATATTCAAGTTATTATAGCACACTCCATATCTTTCACATTCTTACAATTTATTTTCACAGTCACTCTTCGAAACTCGAACAGACACACTCAATCTTAAATTTATTATTAGTACACTTGTCAGTCACGACTTGATACGATTAATAATTAATGTGCCATAATATACCTAACTATTTAATTATGCAGGTATATGCAGTTCCTCAACTCCAACGATCACAATATTTATTAAAGAGTAAAAGAAATAAAATCTTCGAGATATTAATTATATCAACTGTGTAGTCATTTGCCATTCTGATTGCCGAAAATTGGTAAATATAGCATATTTTATAAAAACAAGCCATTCAATATTTTCAAAATACTTGTTTTCAAAAACATGTTAAGCTTTTGCAAACTTGTTACACAGAATATTACAATCCACAAAATTGAAAGATACGAAAAAACCACGAAATCGTAATTTCAGCAGTTGTAGTCTCGTAGTGAACCTTTAATTAGAATTACAGATACTAATAGAATACATACGTATAGAATATCAGTATTATCATCAGGAAGCTAGCCCTACATTATTTTTTAGTTTTACTTAGGGACTGTTGAAACAACAGCACACAACAGATATTTCAGCTTCATTGTAGCTAATAGAATTTTAATTGGTAAAGCTCGCATTCGAAATAATGAACACAAACCAAAAGGGCTACACCTAGCACCTATATAATAGGTCTGTATAAGTATACGCAAATGCTTAGAGTACGCATAAATTTATTATAGCTTAATTAGAATGCTTAATAGTGCGATGTGAATGTGAATGAGTAAAACCCTCTATTCGGATCGCCATTCTGTATTATTAAAGACCCTTGTGTCTTGTCTCGGCGATTTGAAACAACACCAATGCCATGTGGTCAATAAAAGTACAACATTTTCATTAATACAAACACTTGTGCAAAACATCAGCTACCGTTCATCCCCATTCGTAGCAGTTAACAGTAGTAATTGAATTTTATGTAACCTATCCATTCACAGAGCCTCCATTTGGGAATTACGCTTAGGAATTAATTAATTCGTTTAAACAACTTACACAATATTACATGTATAATACATACATCTAACATCTATCGGAATTGCATTCCATTATTGCACTAGTTCCTTAATTCGTTAATTTCTGGTGCGCTAGTACAGTAAATTCCAACACACCAATTAAAACGCTTTAGAAATGATAAATGTAATTTGTATTCCCATTTCAAATTAATAAAGAAATATTTTTTATAACAGGAGGGGAAATAACGGAAGTTACAAAACAAATAATTATTAGCGATCAATTTGAGCGATACATTATTACAACTTATTACATTAACCCTGTTTGTATATTTTCTCTTTCAATTACAAATGCGTGTACAATAACTATCATATATATTCAAAATTCAAATCTTCACTTCCGTTTTCACTTACCAAATGTAACTGAAATTTATCAGAAAGAAAATATTAAACTATTAAACGGTGCAGGAATGGTTTAAATGAGATATAAGTAGTAGCAATTTACATTTAAGGAAGATCCGCTCACTATTCCGAAGCGAGAATACATATCAGTTTCTAAGTATATTTACAACAAAGCAAGCAGTAATTTTACATGAATTTCGTGCAAGTTCATCTTAAATCGCATCATTTTTTCACACATCAGAATAGATGAACCTTATTAAACGAAAAATACTAACAAATCTCCCAGAAGGAACATGATGTCTTGAAAACAGTATTGAAGATTTATATACTCTCCAGAACATTCTGTAGTAATAGTCTAAGTTTAGGTGATAAAATAAAAGACTTACTCATACTTAATTACGAGGGTGATTCCTAACAACACTTAGAACGATATTTTACATCATGGCTGACAGTTCGATACCGTGTATTTACTTCACAACAACAAATTTAGTCAACAATGCTTGATTCTTTACATTGATATCAATGGCACCGACGCAACCTTGCGATGCTTTGGAAAATGGTAATAACCGGTCTAACATTCAGGCTACTTGTAATTTACATTTACAACACTACTACTTGTCATTCATTCATGGGATTCAACGCCTACTGACAATGAGTGACTAAATGACTAGGCTCTCGAGGTTGAACCTTTCATTCTACAACACTTAAAAGTTTCGTTCGTCTATCTTCTGCTTCAGTGTTTAAATATCACTAGTCCACACTCTGAACGATAATATTATTATCTGATAGATTATTATATTAAGCCTAAAGCTAAGATTATGCTATAACAATTGTACAGAGTACACATATTTTATACGGGCTCAGACCCGTTATCTGTACACATTAAGTCAATTTTTATAGCATGTATTAATGTATTTACAAGTGTTATTCCTACCACATACATATTGAGTCTCTTTACGAATAAAGCTGTAAGAATGGTTTCACGTTTCCATCCAAAATATAACTACTAAAAATGTTTTATATAATGCCTTAATGTTTGAAATAATTAAGAAATCAAATTATTATGCAGAAACATACAAACGTTTTCTTAATTGGGAAACAATTCTGTTTGAAACTGCATTAATTCTTCAAAACATACTATGAATAATATCAGAATATTTTGTGTTCCAAAAATTCTACTTGTACGAATGAAATGTTTTAATTTAAATTACGATGGGGTAATTAATAGCGATGTTGATTTTCATAGGGTGTTTTCATATTTCATATTTGAATTCGGCTACAAATTAAATTAACTGACAGTGTCTACCAACTTCTCTGGTTGCCACTATCATAGATCCTTAATTCAGTACAAAAATTATCTGATTGTTCTATATTATCACCTACAGACAGATTACAATTCACATAAGACAGTTCAATAAAGATACCTAAAATGAATACTTTTCTCTTAAGTCATTTTTTGTATCATGTAAAGTTTACACAACAGTCCCACAATAGTTTCACAGTTATAAAGATACTAGCTAGCTCTCAAAGGAATTAAAACGTTGTCGCATTTTCTTTCTTATATTGTGATTACTAATTGTTACTATTTCCTCCAGAGTTTGTATTAAATAATGATTGTAGTAACTGATCGGCAATCGGGACCCAACCAAAATCATAATATATAGCTTAAAACTATAACATAAGACCTTAAAAGCAAAGTTTTTGTCAGTGCGACCAAACATAAGTCAAAATGGCTGTTATATAAGTTATATTATATAAGTGATCATAAACTTTCTTTCGAATCCTCGTTGTAAAATCTTTTCTTTTCAAAAATTGACATAACATATTAAATAATAATCACATAATGTGCGTTTTGGAATTCAATTTGTTCCATAATACCATATCGTCCCTGTTTTACATTAGACTTCTAAAGGTTGAGGATTCTGAATGAGGTTATGAATTACACATTATATTAACACCCATTCTAAACTGTTGATTAGATGGTAGGACAAGATTATCTTTGACGGTCAGCGAGGGTAAATATTGTACTCATTTTATACTTACACTGTAATATTACTGCCGTCTATAGCTACGTGTTAACAAATGATCTAGTTGTCATATTGAGTGTCTAATTACTTATAATCATCATTTCAATTACCTGTACAAATTCAAACTAATAATATTGTGAACTTAATTTCATACTTTCTGAAGCACTAGGTAAAATACTGAATACAAACTAATATTTCTGAAGATACATACATCAGTCCGTATTTTTGATAGTGTCACTTGTTGCAGGGCTTGCAGGATTGTAGTCTATCAGTTCCACATGTGTAAACGGGAAATGTCCCTTCTAAATTCACGGACACAGAGTAAATTATTAGAAGTGGAGCATAGCCTGATTTACTTATTTTAAATGATTAGGAAAATAACAAAATTAAAATTCAGAATACTACTTACCTTTCCTCCTTTACCACCATCAACTACTAGCTCTCCCTCCCATTGTCCACTAATGTTTATCTTGGTAACACGAATGATGTCACCCACTTGTAACTTTAAAGCTGTATCGTCGTAGGCATTAGGAACCCTTGCCTGCTTTACCCGAGCAAACGTATTCTTGTTAGGCTGAAAAATAAACAGGCATTGAACTTTCAGTGAGCAAACTATATTATGCTGACTTGTGGAGACTTAATTTCGTTATAGATAAAACTAAATAAATATATCACACAAAACAAAAATCAAAATTTTAAGACACATTCGGACTGACAAGTACGCAGATATACTTATAGACCATTACACAGTTTAAATACTAAATTTACTAAATTACTAAAGTTAAGCAAAACATATGTACTATTCCAGAATTTATAAAACAGATAACTAATTTTTAAGAACGATCAATACTTCCTACCTTATGAAATGCATTCATAAGTTTTCAATTAAAACAGTTGTGTGTTGTTACATCATGATTTGGTTCAACTTTTCCCATTATATTTTAGGGAACAATGCAGTATGAAGTAATAGTAAATAGTTCAATCAGTCTGCTATCTAACCAACTGCTGGTTTGTAGGACACCTAACGATTACAACAACACTCCGAAACCTAGGTCAACATCGCCACCATCCCCCCCTCCTGGGAGACGTCACAACGTCAGCAAAAGTTGAGCCCTTAAATTCTGTATACCTTTGCCAAAAACATTTTTGGTACTTTATAATAATACAAAATATTTCTCAATTCCTTTAAGCTCTTTGACAATTTCTTTCATCTTTCAAATGTCAATAATGTTCAATTCCTTGAAACGTCTGATAAATTAGCAAAACTTCAATTTCGAGCTATGTAACTCTGTAATGTTCGTTTTAACTGTGATGGTACGATGGTAGTGTAAATAAGTACGTAAGAGTTAATGGTTTTAAACGAGCATAACGTTGTCTATAAACTAGTTGCAATATGTCTCACTTTTTGACTCCAAATCCGTCAATTTGACTAACCTGTAGTTACCCCTAATTTCGGAGTATAATAATTATACCGGACATAAAGTAGGAATCAAACGTAATTGCAAATTAATATTAGCATTAATTTATTGCATTGCAAAAGGGATATCGAATTACTGGAGACGAAAATTGAAACATACCTCTATACATGGAGGTTTCTTTGGAGTATCATTGACAGGTGGCATGGACATTGGCTCAGCAGGTTTCGTCAATGGCATTGGGTTTGGCATAGCGTCCGATGGTTTCTCAACATACTGAAATGCAAAATAGAAATTAATTTAGTTTTGATAAAACGAAGATCCTTTCATCAAATTAGGTAGAGTGAATATTTTACCGATTTCACATATGGTACAGGGATAGCACCCATTGTGCCTAAAGTATTTTTGGCCGTCCACCATTGTTCTTCATCTTTACTTATGACAGTTAAAATCTCGCCTTTCTTAAAAGGCAAATCCTCAGGATCCTGAAAATTATCGAAAAGCATTAGCTATACAATCAAAGCGAAAAATAAACCTTTCACTATAGACTATACCATGGCAAGATTAGACTGTAGTCATGAATCGGATGAATGATTGAATATAAAATGGTATATGCACTTACCGCTCCTTCGAAGTCATGTTTAGCTATGACTTTTTCAAATTTTCTGGTAGCTGGTCTCACCAAAGGGGTTGTGTCTAAATAATGAAGTTTGTAAAATGACAACAGAGACGGTAAATCAGGAAAGAATCGGTCACCAATTCTGTATTTAGTCCCATCTTTCTCTTCACTGACTTTGTTGATGATGTAGTGGCAAACTTTGCAGTCCTCCCTAATTACAAACAACAATATTTTCTTATAATCACAATAGTAAATAAAATAAAACATGTTATCTGAAGAATTAACTTTTAATCTTACTTTACGCAAAGCACATAATCTCCAGGAATAGAGGAGGAGTCTCTGACCAGAAATACTCCTCCATCCTTCTCTGCCATTAAAAGATCGGTTGCATCTTGTCGAGAAATGGGTCCGAAATACCAACTATAAGATTTAAGATATTTCCAAAAGATATATTATACTGTCCGACTAATTACTTCATTTGAGCAGTCCTGATTATGGATTACATAATAAAATTAATGAAATGTGTAATTGCATACCTTTGTCGATTATTTGGCTCAAAAGTCTTTGCCATATTTATGGTGAAGACCCTTGAATGAGGGCAGTTACACTAATTGTTATGTAAAGTCAGCTCCTAATAAAAAATCAATGACATTTGTTTAGATTCATGTTTCAGAGATCGAAATCGCAATGCTTAAGATTGTAAGGGGGAATAAATATTTGGAATTTGGATGTACACTTGTCAATTGTAGGCTAATATTTGACTAATAATTGATAATAGTCCATAGTTAATCAATTTGCGGTTTATATGTTGAATATTCACAATTAGTGGATTACATTAATATTTATCCCCATATCGTCTAATATGCCGAATGTACTAAATAGAAATATAAAAGTACTGTTTACCACTGGTCACGTTTGTTGTTTGTTGTATTTTACTGGTTTTGTATGGTTTTGGCCAAAATGTTTCAAATATCTCAATTAATTTCAGTTAAGTTCCCCTCCTCCAGTGAGTTATCGCTCGTTCAGTTCTTTTACACAGTTATGTAAAGCAACATTATTGATAGTCAATACAATTACAAATAAAACTCAATTCAATTCTCAGCTTTCAACTTTCGATGTTCGATGAATTCTCTATTGATGACTGTGATGATCTGATGATGACTGCACACGAACAGAAAGAAACCAGATTCGCTTTCGCCTAGTAGGATAATAAAATGCAAAGCGGGTAATGAGAATACAGCAGACATCTAGCATGAATATCATAGCGGGTGCAAGAATATCCGACAACTATTTATCAACTGTGCACTAAATAATTATAACGTTAAAAACCAAGATAAACCTTCGCAGCATAGCATCAAGGATGATAAAATGAATATGACTTAATACTTACCTTTAACCATATAAAATATCTTCATAGGTTTGTCATATTTCTGACCCTCGTTAACCAAGAAATATTCAAGTAATCTTGAAAATCGCCTTTTTTTGACGCATTCTTCATCTTGTTCAATAAATGTACAAAATTTGTACATTTATTGGACAAACTATGCAAGCCTATCTGATCGTACATTAACGTTATACAATTTACTATCCACTCTTATATTATAAGATATCAAAATAGAAAATAAATCGGTGTTAAGGGTTTCCCAGGTATTGTATTCAAGTTTTTGGCACAAGATTAGAAAATCGGTTATTTTTGAGGGTGTACTAATTCTTGGAGTAATGCAAATCAATTAATTTACTTATAACTTAATTTCACTTAAACTTAAATTAGGTCAATTTAGTAGTAGGAAAACCTACGGCGTCGAAATCTATATATGGAAAGTAAAATCTACCTGGGGGATAAATAAAATCAATGTGGTCATTACATTTATGGCAGTCTAGTTTGACAAAGACACTGTCACATGAACTGTCCAACTCTTCCGAACAAGTTAAAAGATCCTACAACTATTCATGACATATATTAAATTTTAGATTGATTATATTATATGATTCATGATAGGCAACTTCTACCCCCAGAATATAGAATGTTGCTTTGTTCGAAATACAATGATAATAATAGTTTGTGTGAAACCCTTTTTAAATAAATAAAAATATTAGTACTAAACTGTAATCAGATTTCCAGGTATCAATAGTCCATACTCCGTAACTAATCAAGATTGGTTGAAAGGATTTTTAATATTTTGGAAGTTTTCTTCTTTCACTGATTTTGTTTGATTCTTAGTGTTCGGCTGTTTGGCCGACGTAGCTGCTGCCTTCCAAACTTCCGACTTTGCTGCAACGCGGGTTAAGACGAATAGTATCATTAAAGAACACGAAGGAAAGTTTACTAATAATTTGTTAACACAGTTAAACAGTGTCAGAGTATCGCTACACTATAATCACAAATAATTCACCCCAATAGAGATGATTGAATGGTTGTTAGTATTTACGAATAGTTAGAAATGACTTCTTGCCCTATTATTTTTACCCTACACAATGATTCAATTCATATTAAACATTAAATTCCCTCAAAGTATTACGATAGGGCACATAATTTATGGAAGAAATGCAAATTAAGATTATAGCGAGATAATTCAGTACTGATTGTAATAATATTTTATGCAAGACTAGGTAGAGTGTCATTTTCTGTTTTACTGTGTTTAATCACTGATCAAAGTCAAACAACATTCATAATGAACATGGTTTCTACGAATTTTGACGTTAGTGTTGCTTTTGTAAGCTGTACATTCTTACCCTATTAAATGTGACGCAAATGAATTCAAATACACTATTATGAAAATGCATAATGACAAACAACTGCATATATCTAGAATATTTACGTACGGGGCTCACCTGGCTTCATCCCCTAAATTTGGATAATAGAGGTGGCATACCTGATACCTATTTGATAATTTACGGCCGCATCCCACAAATCTCATTTTTATCTTTGAACCAAACCTCACTCCCCCCCCCCCTATTTCAGAATCCTAATTACTCCCTTGATGAAAAACTCAAGGAATACATAACACATTAAATACAGAGCAAATTGAACTACAACTACGATACATTTGTTGGAGTTTAATGATCCAAAGTTGCAAAGTTCCTTGTAATTTTGTAACTATGTCCTAATATTATTGGAGTTGAATTTTGAATGAATAAATTATACATAATATGTAGATTTGATTACAATAAATTATGGAAAGAGGAGAGGAAGATGAGACCGTTACAACCATAATGGCCTTAAAACAATAATAATAAATGTATCGCAAATCCTTTCCCTCCCACCACTAACTAATAACCCGACCCGTTCCAAACACTTCCTATAAATGTCTATACATTAATAATGAAAAACGCTGGAGAAACAATATGTACCATTCTATAATGTTTAACCCGGTAGATGAATTATTAAATACGTCCTTCATGAGTTGCCATGTTACCAAATAAATTCAAGCAATTATTTAGTGTGATACAACACATTACCATTTAGCGATACACCATTTTTTATTTACACGTACATGAAATATTATAGCATGATTTTTTCTGTAAAAACTATTTAAAATAATTAAATACAAAATATAGTAAAAAATTAAAACACTTCAATTCGGATAAAAGTGACAACAATTGATAATAAATGTAATAAAAGTTATAAATATACATTTTAAAAACAAAAAGTTATAGGTGAGATTTTGGACTAAAAAATATTGACTCTGATGAATATTAATATAGTATCTATCACACATATATTTGGCTTCGAGAATCTTCAGTAAGATCATTTTCAACATCTACTGTAATAAAACGTGACTACTGGACTACCTACTTTCTATTTCATATAAACCATTTACGATTTTGATTTTCCTTGTTTGACTACAGTGAGTGTCTACTCAAAAATAAGATAAGTTTTTGATGTGAAACGTATATAATATACCTAGTAAACTATTTCTGATCATCATCGTACTTTTAAGAATTTTGTAGAATATAATATAGGCAGTACACTTGTTAAATGAACATAGACGTTTAAAGCAAAATGGTTAAAGAATTTTGTCGACTTGTACTTGTACCTACATACATTTTGATTAACATAGACATTTAAAGCAATATGATTTAAGAATTTTGTAGACTACATAGTACATACATTTAGATGAATAGACACGAAAAGAAAAATGATTTAAGAATTTTTAGACTAGTACATACATTTAGATGACTCTAAACGTCTAAATCAGAATGATTTACGAATTTTTTAGACTAGTACATACATTTAGATTAACATATACATTTAAAGCATAATGATTAAGAATTTCGTAGACTAGAACCTACATACATTTAGACGAACATATACATTTAAATCAGAATGATTTAAGAATTTCGTAGGCTGGTATCTACAGACATTTAGATTAACACATACATTTAAAGCATAATGATTAAGAATTTTGTAGACTAGTAACTACGTACATTTAGATGAACACTGACATTTAAATCAGAATGATTTAAGAATTTCGTAGACTGGTACCTACGTACATTTAGATGGACATAGACATTTAAACAAATTGATTTAAGAATTTTGTCGACTAGTACCTACATACATTTAGACGAACATAGACATTTAAAGCAAGATGATTTAAGAATTTGGTAGACTAGTACCGTAGTACCTACATACGTTTAGATGAACATAGATATTTAAAGCAGAATAAATTAGAGTGCTACCAATCACCCTAAACTTGTGGAACCAGTGTCCCATAAATGATTATAATATGTCAGGTAATTCTTCCTCGTCATCATCAACATTAGTAGCATACGTGTGAGTGCTACTTGAATCCTCATCCTCTTCGAATATTTTCTTCTTTGCTTCCTGTTTCAACTCTTTCATGCCTATTTCAAAATTGTACGAGTCAAAGTCGATGTTTTGGTCCCTTCCATCGCCACGGTGACCCCCGTACAAATTATCATAATTGTCACTTGACAGTGCAGCCTGATCGCCTTTATCTTCAGCTGTTTCAGGCTCATTTTCATCCATATGCATATCACTGTCCCCTTCGCTGCTGCTTTCAATGTGCGAATCCCTCAGCATCTCCTCTGCCGGACTGAGACCATGTGATTGTGCCCGTGGTGTAGATGACCCAGAGTCAGGGGAACTCACCTGTTCCACAACTGAAGAATTTGAAGCAGAGTTGCTAGTGCTGCAATCAGACTCTTCAACATTGACTCCCAAACCAGGATCAGGTACAACATCTCGCTCCTGATATCTGAATTTCAGCAGGTGGCTTGTACTTGCCATTTCTTCTTGTGTCGGACCAGGAGCCGAGTCGTCAACGACAACCAATTGTTTCGCAAAGTCAAGAAGAAATTCTTTCAACTCTTCTTTTAAATCGACTGGCAGCATCTCTAAAATACATGGTTGTTTAGTTGTTTTCCATTAATTAATTATTTTGAATACTTTTGTTTAATACGACTTCTGTTGAAAGCACTTGCTGACCGATAAACATTACTAGTTGTACCTAATACATAATTTCAATTGAGTTTTGAATTATTATTAAATCACAATTATTCTCACTTCTTCCAATTGGGTGTACATCTTCAATCATGTGAGACACATTGACATTAGCCGGTCCTTTCATTCTGATGTACTGAATAAATTGCTCTCGTAGAAAATAGCTACATCCAGTGTTCGAAAGACGGTTCTGGATGAATGTTCCCAATCTAACAGTACAAAAAGTGATTTAGAAACAATTATCTGTGTACATAATATACAAATATGTAATGCTGAATGTGCATTAGATGTTAAATAATTACTTACAAACTTCTCTGACCAGAACTAATCAGGTGATCATGCAATAGCTCTTTGACTTGATACACCACCGAAGGTGGCTTGACCCCAGAGGTGGACTGGGTTGCCGGCTGTTCATCACCCATGTCACTTTTGTCGCTATCTTCGAAATCGGCCTCTGCTTCACTCATTGTTATGGAAATAATTTTCTTCCTTTATTTTTGTTTTAATTTTGTTCTCCTTCAATCTTTGAATAGAATAGATAAAATGGAGATCACATCTGCGACGCAATTGTAAATGTGACGTGAAATATTGAGTGAAATGTACAGGTATGTATTTTATTGAGATGAATTACCTAATGTTTGGAATCGGATCGGAAGGACGACAGCCGGCACAGACCCGAAGAGTAAAGACAGACAGGATAGCAACAATTCCCGAACTGCGATGTTAAATTCCAAACATGCGCCTAAACATAATACGAAGTGAAGTGAATCTCATAACATTGTAAGAACTGCTTTCTTTAGATGTGGATTCGGGGACGCAGCCGTTTGGAACTGTCAATTTAGGCACTTCACATTCACATTTCTCTTGTTTGTTGCTTATGATCTAAAATATGCACTTACTTACAAAGATGGGTCAACACGGGAGATTTAGGGTTCTATGTATACCGATGAATTCAGAGTTCGCAGGGAACTGGTTTTAATCAAAAACTATACCTACTAAAATTAAAAAGGCTTACATCAATTTTAACCTACTCTGTCAAATCCATTTTGTCTGCCATATTGTTTCCATAACTCTAAATGAAGACACATTTTCGAAAGCGTAAAAATTGCAAAATATTTTAAATAAAATAATTGTTTTAATAATGTTTTTTTAATTCAGATGTTTGAAGGTGATATATTGAATGCAGCGTTAGGGGTGAAAAGAAAAGTAGATTTTTCCTGAAATCATACCAAAGACTAAACTAAACCACATTGCATTACAAATACAAGCCTTTAAGTCTAAGCCGAACCGTTAAGAAAAGTTGCAGCATGGAATACTAATATTTATAACTCCACGGAATGGGAACTGACGAAACTTATTAGGAATACTCGTGAACTCTTCTGGAGGATGGGCGCAAGACGCAATAGAGACCGACGGTTCCCTTGTCTAGTTTTACTTCGTCCATAGTCTTGTTACCGTCACACCTTACGTAGGTATCAGCTTCTTTTTATTATTAATGAGATGAAATCGACATCAGAGATGCAGAGGCTGAGAATCTACTTTATACGTTATTGTATTCCATGATCTTTATCGATTTATTACCACGGGCATTTTGAGAGAGTATTCATTTGTTGAGACAAAATAAGTAGGTTCTTATACATACATATGACTATGACAGAACATTTATGATTAGACAGTTTGTGCGCATTTATTAGCTTATGTAACCAACCGGTTGGAAAGTTGATGTTACAAGAAATTTCTAGCCTACTATAATTGAAAGTAAAAATATGCTTGGTTAAGATTGAACTTCATAAAGCAGACATCAAAAACAGTGCTCATAATTTACGGTCATTTTTGTATACCAGACTAGACTTGGGAACGGGTCGGGTTCGGGTCGGGTATACCCGAACCCGACCCGAAATTTACGGGTTCGGGCATGAATTTTTGTAAAGTTAAACGGGTCGG
>JABASD010004777.1:0-14341 GCA_019776165.1 Pogonognathellus flavescens | reverse complement strand
GTGTCCCCCCCCCCCCCCAAAATTCCGGGAAAAATGCAAACCATTGCCAAAAAATAAAAATAAATCACAAAAAGTTTCGCGGTACGCGAGAATTTAGTGTTTTTTTGGCATATTTTAACCTAAAGTAGCTATAATCTTTCGCGCTATGCGCGAATATGAGACTCTTTTAAACTAAATTTATTGAGTGCCCCCTCCAAATATCAATCCTGGGTACGCCTTGGAACAGATAATGAAAATTTCGGATCCTTTAAATAAAGTCCCTAAATATATAATTTATATGTTGAAAACACTGTAAGTGTAACTATACTTGTAATTACAATACCTAACAGCCATATTTATTTCAATGTCAATTCGGAAAAGTAAACACATTCATTATTATTTTTGGCTAAAATGCTACTATGTTAAAGAAATTAGGAGCAATTTTATTTTTAGATTTAAGTATGCGACCACATTTATTTGATTAACTAATAAAAACGCAGCTAAATGAATTGACGCTTAACATTAAAATCTTCATGGGAGAAATCATATCACCAGCGGCAATAGGTATAGTAAATGTTAATCGGGTATGATTAGTGTAATATGTTCTCAAATACAGATTAGAAACTGATATGCGTTACTTTTATTTTATCTGGAATTCTCCAACGGAGCCATAGTTTTTGTAAGATTTATTTCTACTAGATTTTAAATAAAAATTAAACTAACTATCCGCTTCAAATCATTGTAGTAGTTATACGAAATAAAACGTAGGTAAGAAGAACTATCGGTTTTCTGACGATATTTTACTTCAAAGATATGCACCTGCTTCTGGGACAGCATGGAGTTTACTAGTTCTTCTCAATTGTATGTTTCTCAGGATCGATTTTCACATATTTATTTCTTCCAAAGACAAAAGAACGAAAATTGACCGACACTCAAAGTATGATTAATGTATTTATGATATCCATTTCAATTTATAGATTGCTCTTTTATTTCATTTTTGTTATTTCATTTTTCAGAGGACTTAAAATTAGGATGGTTTCAATGCAGGACAAAATCAAAGGTAACAAAAATTTAGTTCACAACCTTCTTATTGCGGATGTACTGATGTACATTTTTAAGTATCAGAGATACGTTATGGAAAGATCAAAGCCGCTCGTCTGTCCTTCGCCATAACTTTAGAACGGGCTGAGATATTTTTATCGAACTTGGTACACATACTAATGAGCCCTCTGAATTTTACAACAACGGCCACTTTGTTCAATATCAAAGCCCTCACTTATACAACATTGTGTACTTTTTTCACGATAGTTTCGAAATATCCGTTTCCCACAGAAAACAAAAAACTATAATTTTTAGGGAAAACCGAAGTATTGTATATGTCTCGGCAGCTCGGCAAGATCAATCCAACGGACACCTGAAGAATATAAGATGAACCGTAGATCAATTCATCAGAGTATAGAGTGTAATCTTGAAGATTCTCATCTATAAGCAGCTTTAATCGTATTTTGCTCATCTAAGGAGTATATCAAATTAAATTCACAGCTTGAATAAGAATTGGTACAAGCCATAAAACAACATAATATTTAGACTATTTTCCATTCTCTTGCGTTTTAATGCTGATTCTGGGTTTTTGGATAATATTCTGTATTTTGCCACACACAGGCCGAAATAGTCGATGAATTGAGTTCAATATTTCTCAACCTCTTGCTACTTTTTTATTGTTTAAAATGTATGAGTGTAGAAGTAATATTCAGAATGTTACTATAATATCGAGGCTATTCACTGTACAATAGATTTGAAACTTCCTCGTATTTGACTTTACAGTACGCTCGACCTAACGTATACACTCAACGTAAGACAGCCGGTTCATTACACTCAAACTATCAATTTGATATTCCAGGTATTGTACAATAGTGGCTTTCGTACGTTAGTGCGGAGTATATCCTTAGGGTCACTTCCCTAGAACGCTGATCCACCCAGAAGAGAAATTGATTGATTAATTGATCACTATTACATCCCTACTCGACAATAAAAAGTAGTTGGATGGACAAGACGGCGGAACCCTTAAATGGAAGGCCCTTAATTTAAAGAGTAAATAAGCCCTGTCATATTAGAGGTGTTTCAACCTGGGAGAGATCAGCTTCGGTTGTCCAGGGTCGACACGATAATAAACAAGTATCAAATCATATCAAATTATATCGTACTTGAGTGTATACCGTAGGTCGAGTTTACTCTAAAGTCAAATACGAGGCCCGACCCTGCATACATTGGATTTACACCATTGTGCATAAGCGTTTCGGTGGTTATTGGTCAATTCCAATTTCTAATTTTCGAAAAAGTATATATTAGTAAACCTTACCCAAAGGAAATTAATGTAGTAATGATTTAAATTGTGCGTGTCTTCCTTGCAATAAAAGTTTCATATATAATTGTTCACCTATAATCGGCTTCGTCTTCGTCTTAATCGTTAATACGAATAAGTTTAACAATGTTACTCAAGTATTTATGAAATTTAAGTGACAAATAAAGTAATAAATCAAATCTACCCTAATATTAAAAAAATAAGGAAAGTTTGAGTTCATTGTTTGAACATATCATGAATGTTAATTATCTTCGCATTTATTTTCTGATATAGAATTGCTTTCAACCAACAAATTATATTTAGAAATACAGTAATTGAATAAGAAACTTAAAAAAAATGTTTTCATTTTATATTTACCATCCAATTTTTTAATAATCACAAATAATTATATGTATGGTACATTTTTTATACTGCTTGATTTAAATTGAGTAGACGTTTTGACAATTCAACAATTCATTTTATGTTATGAGTGGTTTTATGATATGAAGAGTTTTGAAATATTTTCTACTCAACTTACAATTATTAAACATATATTAAATGTAGATAATACAAAATTGAGTTTCTTTAAAAAAAACACTATTCGTGATGGTAAAGTTACTCATATCTTCCAAAAAAACACAATATTTGACACTATTAAAATTGTTGTAGCCCCCATAGTCAATATAATTTTGTTTTTAAATATTTCGTCGTCTATATCGGGCGGTGTGGAAATTGTAGTGCTTAAATCGTCGGCTACTAAGTGTGGGTTATTTATATAATAAATATCATTTGTGACGTTGTGATAAAAACAATTTTTCGATTTATCTGTATGACAGTGGGAACATTGTTCAATCTTCCTTATCACAATTGAAGAATTGCGGAAACATTCGCAGAATTCCATCTTTTGGTCGTAATCAGTAGTAACCGTAAAATATTTGTATGAGAATTTGGTAAATCGGGATTTTAAATCGCAATGAAGTTTGCACATTTTCCATGGAATTTGGGATTCAGGTATAAAGAAAGCGTCAAAAGCCTTCGTCACTGGGGAATACTCTTGACCTTTTGAGTCAGTGTATATTTTTGGACAAAACACCAGCTGTTTCTCATCGTCTACTGTAAATTTGTAGGCAATTTCTTTTGCTTTGTAATATTCCATGTCTTTTTCGACAATTTCTACTGTATCGCTGTTTAGTCCTTCCAGATTTCCGTTACATAGATTGGTTCTATGAGAAGATTTGAAGTGGCTGGAGTTTATTTGCTTGTGGCTGATTGAAATATTAAAAGCTTTGTATTGAAATGATGGAATATTTAATTTTTCCTTTCCCTCGCAGCAGCTGACTTTGTATAATTGGGCATCTGGACGCAGTGTCAGGCAAGAACACATTCCTAAGCGATCAGAGTTCTCTAACCATTTTACACCAGCAATACTAGAACCGGTTCCCTGATAAAAGTAAATCGTAATATACAGAAGTACAAATTAAGGTTAATGACTTCGCTTGTGCATTTATAGAAATAAATTGTTATAATATTTAAAATTTGCTCCATTAAGCACGGTTTTGGAGAACAAATCAAAGTTATTTTTCATGGAATGTAGTGTACATTTTGTAGTCCAAGTGACCCCCCACAAACCAATTGTAACCAGCAGGGTAAAATTGTCACTCGACTGCTTTTAAACGGATTGAGCCTATTCACCGCTTTCAAAAAGCTTTAGGCTATTTGACTGCTTTTAAATGTCTGAGGCACATTTACCCTATTTTACAAAAATGTTAAATTCATAATAACAGCCATATGCCATTTAAAACGAAACTGTAACCGGCGGTCTGACAACCTTCAAAAATCGGGCTAAGTGTGGATGATATTATTTTAATATCAATTTCATAATCAGAAATGAGGTATTTGAGTAGAAAGAGGGAGAGATGGGTTATTCCACTGTTAAACGTTTATAAAACCACCTTACAACAAAGTACCGTAAAATTGAATTGGAATAAAATTAATATCAATGAAATGGTCTATTGGTTTTGTCAAATTCCGAAATTCTAAGACATTAAGGGGTACCCGTTGTCCAAATTTTCTCTTAAATTGTCTAACAAAGCTTCTTCTCTCAAATGAGCAATATTCAATTTATTATAAATATTTACAGTTATTAGTTATTGGTTAACATATTTAACTGACGAATTATTTTGCTTTTACCTTACAATATGTGATACACGTTTCATCAGGATCCTTTCCAGACAGGAGAATTAATTGGTCGTTTTGAGTAACTGTGCTTACGTCTGGATTTATATAACAACCAATGTCGTATTCATTTTGGGTCATGCCCTGTCTTGGTAATGTTAATGAAATTAGAAGTGAAGACATAAACAAATTAATACGTACAAACATTTTGAATTTATTACAAACTTAAGGTTTTTCAAAAAATTGTTTGACTTTTATCAATACCATATAGCAATAAAATGACAGTATGTGATTTTTAGAATAACCGTCACAATTGTTAAACTGTAAAGTTAGTCAAAGACCGAAATTTCATTTATCCCGAAATGAAATGCCGTAATAACGTTCGAAAAATGAATGCAAACCCCCAATGAGAAAAAATCACAGAATGGAGCAGTATACAAGAATTGAATCATTTAAAAAATAAAACGCGCAACGAAACGACCTGAATGGTAAATAATTAATTGGTAAACAGAATGCAAAGTATATCGCAACACATTGAAAACAATCAGAAAAAGCTGAACGTTTACACAAATATTTAATGCAAATATATAAAAAATGTTGTGTGCTGCATGTTTTGATTTAGTCCAAAATATTCACAACGCCCACTGGCTATATATTTGAGCAGGATGTGAATATTGCATCCTAATTATTGTAAAATTTTTATTGTTTGAGCTTGTTATGTTAACTGTGAGATAACAAACGATTTTGATACGAATCACAGTGAATTTGCTATAAAGTCTGTAGCCACAATCATTCATCACCATTTCAATTCTTCATCCTTGCATCCTTATCTCGGGAATAATGACTATTTGAATAAATAAACATATAATTTTATTTATTTCTATCCTTCCTGATACTCTGATTGCTGCGATGCAAGCCTATGACACCAATTGAAGACGAGTCGAAAAATATACTGCTTATGCTCATAATAATAATATTATGTAATATTTACAATAAACATAAAACTGTTTGCGGCTGGCTGCAATGAACTTTTGTAACGGCTTGAATTTTTTCATATTGGATCAACGAACGACTACGTGAAAAACATCAATTTATTGACAAATAAAATAATCAAACGTCAATCAAAAAGAGAGCATTCCTTACCAATGCGCAGTTTTGAAGATCAAGACTGATCACTTTTTTACATTTTGTTTATAAATAATAATGATAAATCAGAACAAAACTATACGAACGTATTGCTTCACTTTCCCTTTAGCGTCCATATCTGACAATTTCGTTTCCGATATATTTTTTCTGACTTCAAATAGGTTTATCTAATCGGTTATTGCCTTACAATATATGGCGAATAATGGAATAATATTCCTAATAATCAATTCGTAGAATTGCATTGCATGCATAATCAGTCGAATGAAATTTTTTTATACTCTCTGATTCTGGTTCACTTATTGTGTTTATATACATACTAATCTGTGTATTTCGATACACAGAATACGATAAGTGCGCAATTTAATTTCCATGAGTTTAAAACTGTTTGTGGCATTACAAACTGCAGTATCAAATGCTCTCTTTTAGCTTAATATGTAGTAATCTTATATTGTCGTTCTATTCTATAATAATTGCAGTAAACCCAACTATCGTCACATATATATTTTAGCATATCAACCGATACAACGTTAATCCATATCAAAATTTTAATTACAAAGATTCGCAGTAATTTTGTGAAAAAACGTCTATTTAATTTGACAAATAATTATTTTTCACTTATAACGCCAACGTAAAGAATGAGTTTTGAAGTGCTAATTGAACAACCAATACCGAGTATTCCACCTGAAAGTGAACGCGAGTACAATGAAGGACCTAAGGCAAAAGGCCGACAAATTGTCTTAGCTTGTCGCGGTAAGTCTAAGCAAATACTACGCAGTTTTTTGGTCTAATTGGAGACTCCATGTTTCTAAAAGGATATATATAAAAATGGTGTTGCTTTGTTTGGCGAAATGTATATTATCTGTATCCCGCTTCCCTCGTGTTTTTCAATTCTGAAACATTTTTGCCTGATCTAATTTTTTGAAAATCCGCCACAACTTTAGAAGTAATGTTAAAAAGTATAGATGAGAGTATATCCATGTGTCAGCCAATTCTATAAAATTGAAATGCACATTTTAGAAAATGTGAATATGTTGCAAACCTCGTCTAAACAAATGATATATAGTAAAACCGCTCTTTCAGTAATTTTCAGAGTTAATTGATTTGTCAATATTATTCAGCCGAGCATTTTTGCCTACAACACATCGAAATTATTTGGTATTATTCGGTTAAATATTTGTATTTTAGCCCACATGGGATCTTTTATTATGGCCACCGTTTGGGCATGGAGCGCAACTGCCTTGCCAAGTATACGTGAAGACCAAAGTGAACTTGGTGAAATATCAGCGACCCTCGAAGCTTGGATTGCACCCATAACTTTTGTAACATAAACATTTAAGGCGTTTTTTGCTAATTTGTTTTCCACAAAATATATAATACTAGTAGGCTTTTAATTTTGCATACATTTACAGATAGCTGGAATGGTTGGCAGCTTCCTTATGGGGTACATCGCCGAAAGCAAAGGGCTGAAAACGTCTTTGATGATTGCATCAGCTTTTTTGTTTTTTGGCTGGTTGGTCATAACATTCGCTCATAATGTAAATTCAATTTTACTCGGTCGATTCATGACAGGGTTCTTCATAGCTGATATGGGGGTTTCGAACAACTTAGTGGCAGAATACAGTAAAAAGGACAGAAGAGGAGGACTAAATTTTATATTTGAAATATTGTTTTGCGATGGGATCTTGTTTATTTACATAATCGGCACCTTGTTTCCTTGGAGAATTCAAGCTGGTTCTTGCGCAGCAGCCTGTGCCATTTTTTTTCTTTTTCTTTTAACAATTCCAGAATCCCCGATAGTTCTTGTCAAGCAAGGCCGTAAAAATTCAGCAGAAGAGGCTTTAAAATACATTAGGGACAAAGACGATGTGGATGATGAAGTCAAAAATGTAAGTATCCGAATTGTTCATACATATACATTAACAGGTAACTTTAGTATGATTTCGAAATTGAAATTACCACATCAAACTTAGAATTTTTTTAAGTAGTTGACAAAATCTTACTGCTCGATAAAATTTATGTTGCACGATTACCATTATCTAACTCCAAACAAATTAAAAAAAATGGTTTGATCTAATGTTAATGTACCAATACAGATTGAAGCAAAATTGGCATTGGAAAATACTAAGAAAAACGCTCGAAACGAAGCAAAAAGCTGGGAATACCTGAACAAAGAGATTTTGAAGCCAATTATTATTGTAATTTTTTTACAATTTTTCCTTCAAGTGTGCGGTGTTGTACATATCGTGTGTTATGCTCTGGATGTTTTTAAAGCAGCAGGAAATTCTCAGTTCAGCGAATATACCTCAACCATTGTTCTTGGTTTGATCAATATGGTAATAAATAAAAGTGTCGGTAGCTTGGAAAAATAAGGTAACTATATCAAACGAAATAAATGATCTAATATTGATTTTAATGTACATAGGTGGCTACTATGTTTGCCCATTCACAAGTAGACAAATCCGGTCGCCGGAAATTGATGATGCTTTCCGAAACTCTTCTTACCTTTTCGCTCTTTTTCATTGGATTGTTTTTATATTTGAAAACTTCAAGTTTATCTTATGAAAAATACGATTGGTTGCTCCTCTTCCTGTTTGTTATTTTCATGGCTGCATACTCTGTAGGAGTTGGTAAGAATATCAGAACACTGACCACAGGCAGAAAATTTGTACAAGCAAAACATTCGATTCACTTTTCAAATATGTTTGAAAATATTTTATTATGAAAGTATCTAGTAGAATTATCTTTTTCCGAACATATTTATATGCACTTCTAATTTATTGAAATTTCAAAAAATACAGAAATTTTTTACTCGATTAAATACCTAAATTTACAGGACCGTTGCCATGGGTAGTAATGGGGGAAATCACAGCACCGTCGGCAAAAGGTATGATTTGTTAAAACACCATTATTAAATTGTTATAAGGAATTAAAATAGATGTATTGTTCAGCTAAAAATTCTTCACTTGTTTTCATGATAGGTTTTTCCAGCGGGGTCATTAATTTCGTAAGATAAATGAATCTATTTTCACAAATTACCTATTTTTAATAATATTCAAATGTTTTATGCGTAAAATGTAAAAAAAAGGCGGCTAGACTTTTCGGCTTCCTGGTGATGTTTTTCTTCAAAGACTTCAATTTGCTTATTGGACAGCATGGTGTTTACTGGTTTTTTGCTGCAGTGTGTTTATCAGGACTTTTCTTTACGTACTTCTTTTTACCAGAAACGAAAGGGCGATCCTTGGAAGAAATTCAAGGTAAAATTCACGTATTTATGAAAATCATTTGCCATAAGGGTGATTATAGTAGTCGACGTCGCTCAATATTTAAATGAGTATACTAATTGATCAGCGAGGGGCGGAAATTTATTGGAACACAGGGAATTTTATTCCAATGTCATAAAATTGTTTGTTGAAATGAAATAAATTTGATTGTTTTAGATAAATTATGACACTAGAAATTTTCGATACTTGATTAAATCCGTCTTTAATGGTTTATTTAATATTTCAGATGATTTAAAATTTGGATGGTTACAGCACAGGAGCAGACCAAGAGCAAATAAATCGATTAGGAGAAAATGAAACGAAGCAATCATTAACATTTATTTTACGATTATAGTGCGTTTTCACATCTCGTCAAGATACCCTATTTTACTTAAGCTATAGTTACAATGAAGTTGTATTCTATTATACCACTTATTTGTATTTTACCATGTGATTGTTTAACGTAGAACAAAGGAAACAAAATCCGCAAAATCCTTATTGTTATTGTCTGGGTTTTGAGTGGTTGAAATATTTAAAAAAAGGCCCAAGTAGGTAATGGGTTGTTTAAACCACGGTTAAATAGGAATAAGATGATTTATTGACTAATAGTAAAAAATATCCTTAAGGTATGTCCTAAAAGTGTTGCAAACATCTAATATGCTTTAAATAATTGTTTATTTTGGTAATAAAACACGCGATTTAAAAGCCACAATTTCGTGAAAAATGAAGTGAGATACGTAATCGCTGCGGTTTTGGAGGGCTGCGTAAAACCAAATGCCCTTAAAACAAATTTATTTGTTTATTAATCCCAACTCATGTCATAGTCATCACCTATCATACATCGATGGTTATTATCATATTATGTACAATATTTACAATTGAATCTTGAAATATTAATTGAAACGAAAGATATTATACATTTTTATTTAATCTGCCTCCGCATTGCCTAGTTTACGTGACAGTAGTACTGAAATTGGGGAAATCAGAGCAACACAAGATGATTGGATTGCTTCATTCAATTTTGTATTATAAAATTTAGACTTGTATTTTACAACCCTAATTTTGAATGATTTCCGCTACAAAAATAATGGATTTTACCAATTAATTGGATTCTTTTTAATT
This sequence comes from Pogonognathellus flavescens, assembly GCA_019776165.1. Lineage (NCBI taxonomy): Eukaryota > Metazoa > Arthropoda > Collembola > Entomobryomorpha > Tomoceridae > Pogonognathellus > Pogonognathellus flavescens. The sequence continues at coordinate 4,318 of JABASD010004777.1, read as the reverse complement.
GCCTGGATACAACATAATTTATTTGATTTTTCCTAACAAAATTAGGTGAATTACCTAAAGTTTACCGAGTGTTACCTAATTTTTCAAACAATTGCGCCTAATTGTAAAATATAGCATATATTAATGGATAAAACCTAAGAAAATATTTGAATGCCCCAACAATTTAAATGTAATACCTATTTTAGTCGGATAAAAAAGTATTTACCTACTTAAAAAACTGTAAAACAACTGGGTAAACGACAAATGCAATTTAGTAACACTTATAAATTTAAGTTTTCGTACATGAATTGTACATTGCACGACAATTGGATTGAGATACAGGCGCGTAACTAGGATTGCCATTTGGTAGGGTCACAAAAAATTTGGGGGGGTCACAAAGTGTAAAAAATCGGTTTTTTGCGGCCTTCGGCCGCTAATAACCTATTTTTTCAGCAATTTGGGGGGGTCACGGGCACCCCGTGACCCCCCCCTAGTTACGCCCTTGATAACATNGTGACCCCCCCCCCCCCTAGTTACGCCCTTGTTGAGATACATCACGTTATTCCGACATATATATTTCAATTAGTTCTTATTAACACTTTTGGAATAAAGAAAAATATTGTCAAAAAGAAACGTATGACCCATTTTAACAAGCTGAATTTTACACCCAGTTTTATTTCTATCAATTTTAATGTTATCTAACTTACGAGAGAAATGTTCTTTTTATCAATTTCATTTCTATTAAAGATATTACTATATTTATTATCGACATTTATTCTCCCGCAAGCTCTTTTGAAACGGCGGACAAATTGTTAATAGTTTTCTGGAAAGCTTCGCCAAAGGAATACAAATTGTAAGGGAGATTGTGTTTTAATGCTAGTGCTTTGACTTTGTCTCGGCATAATTTGTTTCTGTATTGAGGCATAGTAGGAAATAAATGGTGCTCGATTTGATAATTCAGATTTCCTGTCCAATAGTCCACCCAACTGAACCAGGAGGAACGAATGTTGGCTGTGTGGCTTAATGCATATTCTACGTTCGTCAGTCACAGGTAAATGCGAATGATTTAAAGCAAAATTTGTGAGTAAATAAACGCTCATGCACCAAAACGATATCCAATAATTTACAAAGCCAACAGAACCAATAAAAATTATGTAATGTAGTGTCATATAAAATAATTCGTCATATTTTGCTGTGCGCAGACAATGACGGGGATGAATGAGCAGTTTCCATGCAAGGGTAATGATGAACGTGTAAATTGGGGTGAACAACCACCTCTGAAACAGAAAGTCACTATGGTGAGAAATGTATCTCGATATTATTTAAAATTTTAATTTAAAATAGTTTATTGTTATGGACAAATAAAACTTGCTTGATTTTGAATGAAGAATCCTTTACCATCCTTTGGGTTTTTGACGGTGTCCTTGTTAAACGCAATTAGAGGAAAACTTTGCAGATCCACATCATGTTTGACATGTTGGGGCATTGCATGATGCTGATTATGTTTTCCTGCAAAGTGTGTGCCCGAAATACCCATAAATATTACTACAAAATGGTTTTACAAATTTACATTTAATTATCAGATTTTAAGATGGAAATTCATCCATAACCAATCACAAGATATCCACGTGTTAATTAAACTGGGGTGTCTTTTTAAATTCAGGACTGTAATTATTCTACGTTGCCACAGTTTACGATTTGTAAATTACAAAATGTGAAATAGTCAACTGGTATCAAATATTTTATGTTAATAATCGTAACTTTGGTTTTAATTCAAATGGAAATTACAGGAGAAATACTGTCTTTGCAATAAATTAATGTGTTCTTCGGGATATGACTTGCTGCAGCTGCAGCAGCTAGAAATATTTCATTGTTAAAAAAAATTGGATAACTAACCACTTAAAACGCTGTGCAGGGCTTTGTCCAAATTTCGTATCCCGGAAAGTGAAGTATGTGAAGCTTCATGTTGTACATAACCGGAGCGCCCAATACCAAGAGCAAGGATCAGAATTCCTCCAATTCTTTGAAACAGACTTAGAGGTTGTAACCGTAGACAATAAATTCCAAGACCGCAAAGTACTATTATTTCAAAAATCCGGAATAAAACGTGCAATGGATTCGGCTCAAAATACGCATTCTGCTCAAATGTCTTGTAAAGTTCCAAGAAATCTTCCGTGAGAACAGCTTGAGCTTTTTTCTTCTCTGGACTCACTTTATTTGATGAAACATTACAAAAGGTAACATGTAACAATGCTTATAGATAACTAGTTCCTTCCTGACATACACTATGTGCATAATAAAAATTGCTGCACTAGTTTAATTTTAAAAAAATTGTAATTTACTCATTGTTTCGTTGTTATTAGAACTTCTGTGGGGTAACGCTTTCATGATGTTCATAACCTTCTTTATCGATCGGTGGTGGAATTGTTGCACTGCCAGAGTGGAATCTTCCCCCGTTGAAACGTATAATTCAATAGCCTTTCCCCCAGGATGTTTGGCAATCCAGTTAGTGACATCGTAGTACATCCCATCGTATAGCAATTCTTTTTTATTGTCCATATTTTAAAACCCTTAGATAACAAACAAGTCATAATTTACCTAAACAATAACATTAGGTCCAATTTGCACAATTGATATTTTCGTTACCTTGTTAAATATAATAATTATGTCTTAGAAGTTAACACAAAATCCACAAAATAGAGACGAAATATAATATTCCTTTTTAAAACAATTGTGTGAGATGAAGTAAGTAGTATAAAAGAAAACGAATGATCGTATATCGCCAAGCAAGTTAAAGACTGAATCTGCACAGCAGTTTTTTTCACTTTTATATGTCCAATATTTCGTGTGTACAGCTTTCGCCTCTATAATTATAAGTAAAAACTATTAGATGCTGCAATTTAGATTCAGTTTTATGTTGCCACATTTTATTGTGGAATATAAGTGTCAGCGGAATTGATTTACGTGAATAAATTTACCACTTTCTGCTGGAATTAAGCATTAGTGATAATGCAACACATACCAAACATGAAACAAAAAATGCCTAACGGATTCCTCTTGGATTCACAACAATTTGTTTATCGTTTCTCGCTTTAGAAACACGTTCCTGCAAATGAGTTAATGTTGACACTGTTAGGACGTGCAGCATAAGAATATTCCTCGTTTGTCTGCATTTTTTAATCATATTATAAGGGCAGTCACGATTCATCAGACAATTTACAGTTCATCATATATTGTAATATAGAATTAATGTATTAGTCAACACCAAAGCTTAAAATCAAAATCAAAAAATTAATTAAGTACACCACCAAATTTACTTCTGGTTTATCATAGTTTCCAATTAATATCCTTCGGCCTATGAACTTGGGTTGTTTTTCCATGTATAAACAGTAGAAAATTGAAATTGAATTTATTTAACGGGACGCCGTAACAAAAGCACCTGCCGCCTTAAAGTGTACATGGCTGAACATTGTGAACATTATTATTAAAATTTACATACTCACAATTTGACTGTAGTTTAATTTTTATAATTTGCACGCAAAGATTTCAGTAACGGTTATCTGTTGTCTGTTACGGAATTATTATACGAATAGGTTGTAAACATTTTCAGTAAAAATAAACCATTGCAAAACGGCTATAAAAAAGTAGCGTAAGACTGACATCTATGGTACCGAATAGTGGTTTTCTGTTGTGAAATGATTTGTCAACTCTTGCTGCCAAAACAGTTTTTTATCTTTGTTGTCCACTATTTTCATAAACTTTGTAGAGATTAAGTTAAATAGTTGTAGCTATACTGCTATGACTCATAGACAGACATAGAACGTCCATAGAAAGTAGTTTTCGCTACTGAATATTGAATATCACCGATTTACTCCATTTTCTAGGTAAACCTTTCTTGCGATTCAGAGATCACGTATGAGAAATTTTAACGAATTATGTTGAACCGTTCGTGACTTATAACAGACGGACGGACAGACGTAGACACAATTTTTATAAAGTAGCTTACGCTATTTAATAATGAAAAGTGAGTCTTCAACAAATAATTTATATTTGGATAATAAAAAAGACGAAATTTGAGTTATAAATAAACCATTTGCAACGGTAGAAAGAAGTGACGAAGGAAATAGTGACACTGAATAGTGCATTTAAACATGGTAACGTTTTCCATGACATCAACATGTCATTTGTGACACTGTTAGTAGCAGTATAACTCCGCTGACTACTTATATTAAGAATTTTTATTTTTGCAATATTAAAACACTAGCGGTCTTTAAATTCGTAAGTTGAGAGATTTCAATTCGCATAGCAGTAATTAGAATGCATTGTTTATTTGAGGCTG
>JABASD010004776.1:0-14345 GCA_019776165.1 Pogonognathellus flavescens | reverse complement strand
AAATGCTGGCAATTGCTGGCAAATGCTGGCAATTGCTGGCAAATGCTGGCAATTGCTGGCAATTGCTGGCAAATGCTGGCAATTGATGGGAAATGCTGGCAAATGATGGTATTACTGGCAATAGACTAGTACAATTATAGAATGGCTTGGAGAGTGCCGACGATTGAGTAGGAATAACGCACGTAGTGTGACTTTTGACATACCCTGTATACATATCCACTTAGGTATACACAATTCCATTAAATGCACATTAGTTTTCTCATTCACTATTCAAATGTACCCAAGAAAGAAAGAATGGTTATAGCATAGAATGTAATTATAGTAAACTGCCTCAGAAGTTCTAATATACCTTACTCGCATATTGCTTGTTGTCGTTTTCCTGAGAACACTTTAGTATATAGTCTATATAGACCTATACAAAGTTTAAGGCGACTAGAAAGTACTTACAATATAGGTAGGTAATGCCAGAGGTGAACTAAATGTGTGAGTTGTAGTCTTGTAGTTGCCTTGTAGGCACTGCAATGTATCAATAAAGGCTACCGTTCAGTTACGAGTCACATTGCTTATTTCTTTGCGGTATTCGCCACAAGGCCATTTTCTTACCCACAAAGTGTACCTCGCCTTGGATTTGGTTCCTATATGTAATTTTCATCCTATAGGGTAAATTTGTATGGATGTATAATAGCAGCTGTGTAGACATCTACAAATTCTCTGTGTGTTATTGTTCATGAAACTTCATGAAGATCACAGAGAAGATGAAGCCTTTGTAAATTGAAAAGGTGGATGCACAACAATTAAGCAGTAATTTTGTATTAACCTTTATTGCTTTCTCCAACTCATTAAGAGCGTTACATTTGTTTTTCTGAATGATACAGTTTCCAGAAAGGAATTCAATTATTGAGCAGTACAGAAGTTTCATCTCTTATCTCAGGAGGCCCTAAGTGATAGGAAAAGACTAGCTAATACTAGTAATAATGCTACAGAATGTAGTTGTATATGTATATACAGTATTACATAAATGTTGCAAACTAAATGCAATATTGCTACTACAGATGTTGTTACCCGTTTAGTGAAGCTCTTTCAGTTCTACACAAGTTTATTACATAGTGTTGAAGACTATTTCAGCTTAGTGGCTTAGGCAATACCTGAAAGCACATAAAATCTGTTACTTATTTGAACGCTAGTTTTTCGAATACAAATAAATACATAGTAGCATATCTGTTCTGTGAAAGGAACGAAAGATGTAACAGAATATTTGTATTTCATCGAAGAAAGAGAGAGAGAGAGAAGGAAAATCAATATAATAGAGAACCGACCGGCATATAAATTTCAATGATATTGCTCACGCAGTCATTGCAGCTTTAGTGCAACGGATCGAATGAGAGAAATGAAATTCTTTTTATTTGACATTCTTGACGATGGAAAATCCTACTTCATTCTCTGTTTGCCTACGGTTGTATAAAATGTGGGAAAACAACACTTGTGAACTACCAATTCTTCACTCAACGTAAACAACACTGAGAACTCTAAACACACAGTAAAGAAAATGGAAATATTGAAATATTTTCCCGTCAGACCCGGTATATGTGGGTAGTGAATTGGTAATGCACCGGAAGGAAGCAGGAATGAATGAATGAAATTGAATGTGATTTAAGTTGTATAGATTTGTGTATGGGTCACCCGCTGCATCGTAGATCCATTAGATTATATAGATGAAAGCTTTAATGACGAAAATGCTTACATTTGCAGATCTGAATGGGAGCAAGCTGTCTGTAGTGAGGAGGTGGATCAAGACTTGGAAGGAGCACTAAAAGCATTTGCAGATGAGATCGATCCATGGAATGTGGCGTTTGTAAAATTCACTCCCAGCAAAATAGATCCACACGCGAATTTCGCAGATGAAATGTACAGACCTCCTGGGATACTTCCGGACCCGGGAGTTGAAATACCAGAAAATTTAATTGGACATGAAACGAATAAAGAGGCTAAGTCTAATTCTCTTTCACGTCTTAGGCAGCCCCTCTTACAACTTACACCGCCAGGTAAAATGAAAAGACCCTTAATCTTCCTCTTCTCCATTTATTTGATCTTACATGCTTCTTTACTTAGAAATTCCCTCAAAACCAAACGTACACGTACATGCAATATCCAGTTAAAACAATGAAATATGTATAATGAACTCAAAACCTTTAAGAAGTGTAAATACAGCTGAAATTCATAAGAACATTTACCTCCATGCAAATTGCACAAATTCGTGTTAGTCACGATATTCTCTCTTGAAGATTTTCTTACAAATGCTTTTGTTAAATGGTCATTTTTAGAAGAAAAGCTTTTGGAAGATGCTATTGAAGACTACCTGACAGAAGATATACCGATAAACTCGATTCCATCGTGGAAGAGCAAAAAGTCTGCTTCTCCCTTATTGCTTCGAGCCGCTGGCTCTGGCCATATGAAAAGAACAACTGCCGATTGGGAAAAAGAGGTTGAGCAAGAGGCTGCTGACGAAGCTATGCTTGATCAACAAGTCGGAGGAAAACAACCTATTAATAATTTCGGTGTGGGGCCTGGAGGAATTGTTGACGAAGGCATCCTGGAACCCAGAATTTTCTCTTCTTCCTACAACACACCGGACATGTTTCGTCGAGGAGTTGAGGTACTTTATTACAATCCTCTTTCTTGAAATATTTATAATACAAATTCTTCTGGATTACTTGTCTGGCATTTGCTGGTGCTTTGATGTTATTAAATTACCACAAGCATCTCTCTACATCATCTCCCAGTTCAGTCTTCCTTCACATGACATTATTAAACTCTGAAGTTTACTGTATCCATCGATTTTAGATTATGGCTGCAAAGAAAATTCAAAAATTGCCGAAAATCAAATATACACTCTTAGGTTCTGCTATATTAGTTTGTAATTCTACTATGCTATTTATTTTTATCGATTAGGGGGACTATCCCTTTATTAGAAAGCAAACAATCACTGCCTTATTACTGTAATTAGTTATTGCATAATAATAATGTAGCCTTTTCCAGACTCACAATCCGTACCAGCGGATAGTTACAATAGTTTATATAATAATAATATATTAGTGTACGTTCCCAATAAAATCGTTCTGTTCTTAGAAGAACCTTGGTCATTAATTTTACCACGTACATACTTGAAAGTAAAGTTGCATTCCTTTGTTGACACCATTTATTATGCAGTAATAGTTCACCATGCTTTGTGTTCTGTTTTGTTTGTCATAAGGGTTATAAGATTACATTTCCCTATATTTCCTATACTCTACACACTAGTCCATAAGTATACACTACACCCAACAATTCCCTATAAAATTATACCTGCAATTATAAAACCACAAAATCTGTTTTATCACGTCATAATAGTGAAAGAGCGTTCAGTTTTACTGCCCACCGCTTCAAATAGTTTTCCAACATAGAGCTTAAAAAGCAGTTTCGTTCTTGTTTGTTCGTATTACTAGATACTTTGGTATTGTACGCAAAGTAAACCTTAAAATTACTCTTCATGGTCCATGAAACTATTTTATAAGCATACACTATACCCTAAAATTTATTTTATTACCTGTTCATTTTTAAACACCGTTATGCACATAGATATTGAATATACTACTCGGTCGATGTAAGTTTCCAGTTTGACGCACTTGGTTTATAAAGGTATTTTATGAGTTGAGCTTTTGTAAGTAAGGGGCTATACTTATTCATCCTTATGCTGCACAAAGGATGAATTGTGAATCGTTGTCGCGTCACCCACCACGGGCTTTAGAACAGTTAGACAAGAAACCGGCAAACTAATAACTAATAATTAGGTACCTACTTCCCGTGAGTGTCTACTGACATAATTGTGTAATTCAATTTTCCTCCTATGCTTAAGTTGAGGCATTGACAGGACATGCGGGTGAAATGAGGCTGACAAGCATATTACGGACACCTCAATCAAACCAACCGCATAATTAAATTTCTCTTTATGCTCTACGGCACGATTGACCACAGAAATCATTTACATTGAATTGTGAGATGCAAAGGCAATATGGCAAACATAGGTCTAACAAAAATTATAAGTGTGACTCAAATTAAAGTGAAGCCACAGCAAGCTTTTTCATTACAGTTCAATTAATTCACAGTAGGTAAATTAATGCAAGTTTCAAAAGTTCCTTAAATGCTAATAATTTGAAGCACAGATTTTTAATTGCACATTAAAGTAAAAACTACCAGATTACCAGGCAGTATAATTGGTAAACACCTTTCTTATTCCGTATCGCACTTAGAAGAAAGTGTGGTCCATCGCACGGAGAAATGAGGAGAAGACTCAAAGAGAAAGTGAGAGAAAGCGGCGGAAGAGAGCGTCGCTGTAGTGAAAGTCTGAGAAAGTCGATCTACATTTACGACAATACAACACAATCTGTTTTCATGTTTGCATCCCGATTACATCCTTTCCTCTCTGCAAAACACCCGTAAATGTGATAAAGCTGCCTAGCTGACATTATTACGTTCTTACTGAACTGATGCACATATAAATATTACAATCCATGTAGAATTTTTTCTTTTACATTTTCATTTCTCTGTATTATCGTCAGACAGGTTCAAATAACTCCTGTACTTAGGTTACAGCAATAACGATTCAATATTTTGTTAGCAACAAATAAATAATTGGTAGATCTGTATAGGGTTTCGTTTCTTTATGTGAAATAATGGCTAAGACGTAATTTCTAAAAAACAAAATGGGAAAGGAGAATGAATGTACAAAAATTAAATAATTGAAATTGTATATTGCGTATCGAATTAACAATTACGGACGACTGAGTTTTAATGGGCAGTTATATAAAGAGTATCATAATGACGTTAGCACACGTTTAGCTGGATGCCTTTGGATGATTAGAGTGGCATATCTATTTCTACTTTCAGGAGTCGGTAAAAATCAATACAGCTCATACTTAACTGTCATTGGTACTGTTTGCACTTATTGCGCTAACTACAGGCTGAGCTACAAGACAACAGAGATGTATATTCTTGTAAACTGTTGTAGCAGTGTTGTAGTGTAGTGTACTACATGGTTTATTTGTGCTAAATATTTGCAGTTGAAGGATGAGCTAGTGGGGAGGAATGGGCTTGGTGATGGTGACGTTGAAGGTGATGAGAGCATGAAATCCCGCACCGATGACAATGATCAGAAGCAGGGGCAGGAGGAGCTCTTAATGCTGGAGCAACTTGCTTTGCTTGCTAAAGATCAGGAGCAACAACAGGAGCTTCTGACTGGAGGCAGGGATACAGGTCCAGAGTTACAGCTTGGGTTTCCGCTTCGACAAAGTCTGCGATCAGATCTCAGAGACTCTCCAGCCGTTGAAGAGGAGAGGAGAGAGTTAGAGATCCCGGAGTTCCTGCCGGTGCCGGCCGCGGCCCTAGGGTCGTTGTCGGCATCGGCGGACCCGCACTACACTGAAGGTGGCTTAGTCTTCCTCAGAAACGACGAACCCGAATTTCTCTTTGACGGTGACGACCTGGGAAGAAGTGGAGGACAACCTACCAACAGTCAGAAGAAGGGCTTCTTGAAAAGAATCTTCCTTGGTGCAGACGACGACAGCGAAGAACCTCCACTCAGAGACGAATATCAGTCCCCAGGAGCATTTGAGCTAGGCTATGGTTATGGGTACGGTGGTGGTGACGGCAGCTTCAACGGTCCTCAGAGAGCCTTTGAAAGAAGAGAAAGATTGGATGTGAAAAAACCCGGCCCGTATTACAGAACTGTTAACAACTTTGCCTTCGACAAGAACAGAGACAAGGTTTGTACTCATCTTAATTCATTTTGCTTTATTATTCTTGCTCTTTGCTCTTTATACAGTAACCACCTCTATCCGCTTCTTAAATTAGTGGATGGTTCAAGGGCACATGAATAGCTAATAAAATAATTTTCATTGCCTGCTCATCATTTAAGCAACTAATGCAAATAATAACACGGATTTGCCGTTTGCTCATCAGTCATTCATATTTATAAGCTTGGAAATTGGTTTCTCATTTGCTTTTACTTCTTTCGTCAGAAATATTTATTGAACTTTCTTATTAGCATATAAATTAGTGCAATTTTCTTCTCATTTACTTTCAAAAGGATGATTGCATGTAGGATTCATGTACTAATACTGTACATGTACATTGTAACTATCAATGTATATTCTAGAAGGTAGGTTTATAATATAGCCTCAGTCCTTACAATTTAGCTCTGTACTCAATTCGAGAGCACAATACTTTATAATGAAGACGATTCTAGTACGCTGTGGCTGTGGTTGTGCAAAGGATTCATGAGAAAACGAAAATTCGTAAAGGTATTTGCTTTAGAGCCCGTCAAAGGATTTGCGGATGGTGCTCTAGTGTTTGGCATAAGAGATGAGTTTCATACATATAGGTATTACTTAACCCTACCTTTAAGTGTGTCTATGAAGAATGATTTGTTAATCCTGTTGCATATAAATGAGTAAAGAGATTGTGTCTTCTCCTAGAACCACTTCCACAATGCACTCCGTTTTCAATTCTCACTGTCGAGTTGTAACTTTAAGGTGCATTATACATATTTGTCAAATTACTAGTTGGGTTAAGTTACCAATTTGGTAGTTCACCTATGTTGCACAACGCAGAGCACTCCTGAGGTAGAGTAGACGAGTTAGTCAGATGTTACAAATTTAATTCACCTTCGCTCCAGAGGAGTCAAGGCGCTTTTGCCATATATTTATACGCATGTTGTGTGTTCGAGACTAATGCGATTCACTGCATGGTGCATATGCTATGTAGTACTGGTAATAGGTGCTTTGACTTTCACACTCTGGTCCTATGATACAGTAATTAATGTAACTTGAGAAATTCGTCTCTCTGATCTTGCATCATGTCATGTCTACAGCAGACATCATAAACTTTGCTTTGAAACTCTCCGTGTGTGCATGGTAGGTGGGTTGCGTTGTGTGTGGTAGTGTCATGCCTCTTCTTATACAGCTTCCAGTATAAGTTCAGCTTATATTATATGCTTTGACATCTAAAACTTTTCCTGGTTCGCAATAGACGTATATATAGCATGTGTATGTATACCTACAGATATACTATAGGTATGTTCACATTGTGATCATGCTATATGTAATACAGTATTACCAAATCCTTATGTAGGATTTGGCATTATAAATGGGATCCTAGCTAAAATAACAATTTGTGTTTCAGTTTCTCTCAAACACGAAAACGCACCAAATCAAGGCTTTCATAGGTTTTTTCTAAGTTTCTTTCAACACTTGCCAATCCAGGAAGGATTTAGATTGACACCTCATAAATTGACCATTGCTTTATGTGCGCAGGAACCGGGAGTAGTAAAACTGTACATTGCGTAACATTTTATTATTTGCACCTACATACTGTTTGTAGATCTCATATAGCTTCGGTGGATACGATTTTTAGATATAAACACATATTGCTACTAGGAGCATTGTTTGTCGCAGTTCACATGAATGAGATCTTTTCATACAACGCATTTTTCCGGTATTAAAAATATTTTTTATGAGAAAGTGTATATATCTGCAGTCTACAGTAAGTACGATTGTTTGATAATATTTTGTATTGTACGAGTGAAAGTCTGTATAGGAGTTCTCTTTTGAAAGCGCTATGATATATTATGCAATCATTAGGCATTTATTATCTATAGGAGAGTAGGTGCTATACAATACTGTGCTATTTCATTTGGACAACTTCAGTAATAAGCTGCTTTTGACTGCTAACTGAGATTCGAATTCACCGACAGCGTCAATAGACTAGACTACAGAATTTCTAGACAGCATAGCAGATATGGCCTTGAAACTGTTGCCACTAACGAAATAGTTGCCAAAGGAGAAAATTCCAGACCTTATACAAAAGTCATATAATTGAGCCGTCTACGTTCACTTTGCACTCTGCTCTTCTGTACTTCTATTGTAAATACGTTTTTATAAACTTTGCATTTGATTTCACCATTTGAAGTAGATTTGAGCCTGGAAATAATGCCCTGGAAAATGACTTTGCATAAACTGATATTTTGGGTATTCGGGTTTCAGCTCGGGACTAAAGAACCTACAGGCTATACACATACTGTAGGTTATCTTTTAGGTATCTGTATACATAATATATAATTGGAAGACCTTTTTTGTACCTACACCTACCCGAGTTTTACATAAATATACATGAGCAAAAGTGAAAAGATATATTTGCCTAATTACAAATAATATTATCCTCAATGAGCATTCCCTGGAGAGAAAGAATGGGGTACATATTCGCTTCGGCGTATTTCATTTATACGTGTAAACGTGTAATCATACACTTAAAATACCTTAAAATTCATTAGTTGCATTTTACATTTAATCATTTTGTTGTCTATGTTTGTACACAACTTGATTTCACAGTTCAATGTAATGTAATAGCATGATATAATATTATAGTACATACCTATGCTTACGCTTATCTTATTCTACCTTTATATGGCATTCTCACTGTACGCGAAAATGTATTATATGGACTTTGTTGTATGCACTTATCTACAAAATATTTCATTGTGTAATGTAGACGGACAAAGGGAACATTGAAGTTTCTCTCAAAGAAAACATATTACATAACCCTGAGTTCAATGAAGGAGAAGGCCCTGCAGATATGATGACTCTTCCTGAAAAACAGCTCAAAGGTGGGTCTTAATAATTGAATAGCAATATTGATAGAATGAGGAACAAACGTTTGCAAAAGAAGTACATGGAAGAAAATATATAAAATTTCGAATACAGTTGTAATATCAGTCTGCCTATAGTTCTGTCTGCGTAACTTCTAAGCTCCTTGTTGATAGAAGTAATTAATTGTGAACGGAAATGCCTTGCAAAAGTACCTGAACATTTTTCCATGAAACCCACTTCGAACATTGTAACCGCCTAGGTATATGTTTTTATCGACACGTAGAGTAAATAATACTAAAACAGTCGTCTTATTTTATGCGCAGATTCCCAGTTGCAATCCCAGTTGCCATCACAGTCACTTTCGAAGGATGTGTCACAAAGCAGTAGTAACGATAATGATGAAGCGAAGCGTCAAGGAAGTGAGGTTGACAACCAAGAACATCAGAAATTTCGTCAGGTAAGAAGAACGCCAATTTTTATGGAAAAGCTCTGTTGCTGAAACGATAGATGTGCATGTGTGCTTTAATAACCCAGCAAATGCTGCTTCTGGTTGATACATTATATTATACTAAAGAATTTTGCCTTTGCAGTAGGTACTACAAGTTAAGGGTGGTCTAGCTGGGGCGAATCAGTCCATCCCCATCTTACATATTATTTGTATTAAGCTAGGATTCAATTGTCTCCTTGTATTGTCTGTACATTGCGTTTGACATCAAAAAGTGCAGAAAAATTATAGGAACACATTAATTTCCACCTTCATTCCCAGGCCGTTGTGTCATTGCGCATTGACTTTGCAATAGTATTTGTTTGTTCTCTTTCTCTGTATACTGTATGTACACATTAATGTTCATTTACCTACAAAATCTTCTCTTATCCCTTTGCCAAGGTGCGATATTATGGGGATGTGGTGCTGTAACTTTAAGTCTTCATATATGTAGGTATCTCGTCAAAAAAGTTAATCGCCAAATTGAATTTGAAATGAAAGTACTTAAATTCAAAAGTTTATTTCCATTTTATTAGTGTCGTAGTTGCAGTTTATATCTGAAAAGTTTCAATTAATTATGAGTTTGTACTTTTGAAGAAAGTAGATGCACATTGCAATTTATGTGTAGTTGTCACAACCAGAAAGATAAATTAGGCCTTCACTAACAATAAGCGAACAGAAAGTAAGAAATCTAGTAAAGAAAGGTAGGGTTTACAATTGGTTCACCCGTAATCAGTGATAAAACAAAGTTTCCTGTAATAGTTTGTAAAACAAATACTTTTGTTTCCTGTCTAATTTTCTGCACAGACTAGCTTACGATGTTTCTTTGTATTTTCACCATTAGTGAAATGATTAGTAGGTTTCAGTGTGGGTGATGTGAGAAGAATAAAGAGAAAGGAGTAGATGAGATAAAATATATACCGTATACAGCCACAACCACCAGATATACCTACGTTTCATGTTTTGAAGACCAGCAAGATTCCTTGTATTTCCATTCAATCATGATTCGTGATTGACTTTTCGTAGCGATGTTTTTTTACCAAGATATAATACCTTCTGTATGTAGCTAATCAAAACAGACCTAACCAAAATCTGTTTAGTTTTAGCTTTGAGTATTTTGCAATAGCTTATTTTGATTGTATTTCTATTAGACAAAAGATGCCAATGGAGAAATTAGTGGGTTCATGGACAAGAAATCTGGACCTCCCGTAGATTTCCAAAACACTATTAGTAATGAGCCAACTGATGAACATTTACTTAACATTGACACAACCTACGTTGCTGTATCCATCGACAAGCCGTAAGAATTTGACTTTCTCTTATAATTATAAGACAACATATCTTCTGACTAAATTTAAATCGGGAGACATAGTTGTGAGTGTAAAATCATACCTGAGTCAGAACATATGAAAAACGTGAAAAGCCGGACTATCTCATACTATGTCATGTACTACTAATATTTGTCAATTTGGGTTGTCTGTTTAGTGTAAGTGCAAACGGAGCTAGAGCAATCGTTAACAATTTGGCAGATCAGCTAGACATTCGCCGGAGCTCCTTTGGAGATGTTAGGTAATTAAACTTCCTACTACATGACATGACTACACTACGTTTCTTAAATGCATCATAATATGATATTCAGCAAATGAATTTATTGTTTAATATCAAGAAAAAATAATTTTTTGTTTTATTATTAATATTGCAGAATTAGCTCAGATAACATCATAACGTTTAAAGTTGGGCGAAATGAGAAGCGTTGGAATGCCAGTGAGGTCGCAGCGAAAATTGGTAAGACATTTGTGTTAGTTAGCGACAATAATAAAAGAGACTTGTATTGACATCTTATTTTGTATCCTTCTACTTTGTAAGTAACCTACTGTTGCGTGGGGTTCTCTCTAAGGTATAAGTAAACAGAATCTATGACAGTTCACCAGAGAATTGCCTTATTCTGGTGAATATTACATCCACTGCAAAGAAAAAACAAGCAGATTCTGAGAATTGTTATTGATATGAATAAAAATGAAAGATGCTTGATACGTTCGCTCTAATTTATGATGTCAGATGTCATAATAATGTTTATTCGATACAGGTAGCATATAGAAAGTATTGTGTTGTCAGCCTAATTATAGTGCCTGCGTAAGCATAATAATATTTTATGAGCATATCTGAAAGTATATTTCTTTTGTTCGCAGAAAATCTAAGTGCGGATGCCAAGAAGTATAAAGAAGCGAACATACTGAAAACAGACGTGGGCATTGAAACGAACGTAAGTCTCTTTTCTCATATTACTTGTCATCTCTGCTCTCTTAAGTTCTTTGTTGTTCACACATTCACTTTTCTCGTCATCCTTCATTATTTGCAAATAATACCAAAGAGAGAAAGTTTTAATGACAAGCAAACGAGCAACTATTGTTACATTGTTAACAAAGTAATTTCTCTCCGCGGACTTTCTTCTTGTAATGCTTCAGCTCGCATAAAATATTTCAGCTCCTGGTTTACAAACTTTATCAAAACAACATGCTTGTATTACAATAAACTAGTCTGTTATTCTTGTACGTGCATAGTTATTATTTCCATTGAGTGTCATCTATCAAGAAATGCTATATCATTCCAATTATTCAACTCAGTCAGTAGTTAGTTATAAATCTAATATCCAAGAATTATTTCATAAACGAGGAGCTTATGATTACATCTGTTCGTGCAACGGGATTAGTGAGTTCCAAATGATGATGCAGTATATGTTAGACACTAGACACACTGCTGGATCAACAAAGTACATAATCATATGCCCTGCGTGCGTATGAAATGAAGTACTAAAAGGTTTATGTTTATTTGAGGGATTTGTTGAGAGAATCTTTCCTGTGTTCTATTGCAAGCACTGACCTGTAATCATGTTACTTATACTTTGGTCCATTTGGATTATGTACCAACTCCTGCTGAACATTCAACGTTTGTTTAAGCAAAATTTATATGCACTCTATATGATCTGTATATATAGGTGTCCATAACTTACAAACTGATACCAATTCCAGGAATTTTGTAAATTTTTTAGAGCAGAACTTTTCGGGCATTCAGTGAGGTTTCCAGGATTTGCAAACTATAGGGACTGTGAACAATGGCGGCTAGGGCTAGGTCTAAAAGTATCTTATACCATCAGGTATTAATTAGCTGTGTACTACATACAAGTTTCTATAAGGCACGGTAGGTATATAGGTAACCGAAATAATTGCGTAGGATATCATGACGTTCTTCCAGTATTCCTTGAGTTGTACTGTTTGATTGGGATTCTATCTATTGTTTTAAAATAAGAGAAGATCGAAAAGTAGAACAACTTTATCTCTTTACTCTGTATAGGATTAAGAACACGATCACAGCTACAACTTGTATACATAATGCTTTCGTTTAGTATAAGTAATAGACTGAATTTATGGGTCCTGACTGAAGAATGAATTTTTTGTGGCTGTTTCCCTAAACCCGAAAGCTTCTTCGGGCGCCACTACCCGAGGCTACCTACGTTTGTTGGCGGTCTTCGAAAATGGTCTCTTCGGTATCCAGGTACTGGGTCTAGACAAGTGGTCCCCGAATAACCGACTAAGGTCATAAGGTCATTCGGGTGCAATCGCCTCGAATTCTTGATTTCGGGTGCCGGGTCTTTTTTAAGCTAACATTATGATAGAGTCTACTTGGCCTTCGGGTAGAATCACTTTGGGCTTAAGGTACTGTCTCTTCAGTGTTCTTCGACTAGTGTTGCTAAATGCATGGCTTTAGGTAATGTCTCCCGAGAGATACATTGGGTTTCGGCTGCTGTCGATCAGCAATTTTTTGCTCTTCAATTGAACACTGCAAACTACCGAAAAAATACAGTTGAAAGTTTTCTGCCTCCTAATTGGACAGTTTTGTAAGTTTTTCATTGAGCCATCATGTAATGTATACTAATAATATCAGGGAAAGTATAACATTTCATTTTAATAAAAATTATACATAATATTGTCAAGCACAGAATTATATGCTTCCTATTATAGTATAGATAGTAGTATATATTGTATTATTATAGGTATGTAGTGTAGCGTAGCTGTCCTTATAATGCTAATTAAATTAGCGAAAATGTAACTTAAGCTGTGTAAAAATCGATGTCGTTATTTATTTACCTGCATAATCGTTAAGTGCGCAATTATAATTTTTCTACTGTTTGTTACAATTTGTATCATTCGTACCACTGCTGTATCCAATTCAAAAGTTGCGTCTCTAGTTACATGCAATTTAGAATGTAATACAGTAAGTAATAAAATACGTCATTGACATTCTGAATCAGTTCTACTTCTAGAAAACTTCAAAGAGTGGGTAGGTAGGTTAGGTACTTCCTGTTGTAACTTTGCATCTTGTGAGTGCACTACTTCGTGCGAGGAAGATTTCCTTCTTTCATGATATATCTTGTGCCGATATCAGTAACTAACAAAAGGATGCCGAATGGTTGTTGCTTGGTGTATAAGTACACCCAACAAAGAAAGGATTTCATTTCCTTCCCTCTTTCCCCTTAAAAAAGACGACGAGAAATAGCACACATAAACACAGGTTAAAAATTTAAGAAAGGAAGAAGCTTGTTCAAAACTAGATACGAATAAAATATAATTCTGTTATATGATGCTCCTATGTTGAAAATATTGATTTGCAAATCTGAGTGGCAATTCACAAAAAATGCCTTCCTCTTCATTCACAATCACTCTTCTTTATTTGCGTTGGCTAAAGTTGTCACAAAGCAACAAAACAAATTGTATATTCACTGTTGTTAAAAATATATAAAATTCCTGCTTACTTTATCGACTATCTACATTACCCATAACGCAATCCTATATTTTATTCCATTACGGTTTTTAAATATTAAGTAACAACCCGAAATATTTAGACATTCTGTTAAAAGTGAACAAGAAAGGGTTGGCAAATGTCAATGTGGATCTTTTTTCATAATAACTTCTTAGCATAAAGGGAACTATTTGTGTTTAAGTTTATTGATCACATCCTGTACTACGAAAACGCACGCCAGGGTTGAACTGTTAAACGCAATGAAAATTCAATTGAAGTATCGGTATTTATCTCTACAATTTTGAATTCGTGTGAATTCGTACGAAATCGTACGAAATTCTGTGAATTCGTACGAAATTCTGTGAATTCGTACGAAATTCTGTGAA
>JABASD010004775.1:0-14345 GCA_019776165.1 Pogonognathellus flavescens | reverse complement strand
GGGGGGGGGGGGAAATCATTTATTATATAATAAATAATCACTGCCTTAATACAATATAAGGTAGCTTTGTTAAAAAAATGAGAAAACATTTCCGTGTCCCATTTTAACGGATGTGTTGGTGTGAATGTTGCCATGAGCTTTATAAAACGACCATAAAATTTGTTGTCAATGTAATGCGAAAGCACTCTTCTTACCACTTATTAGTGACAATAAGTGAAAACAATGTCACACTTTATTAGCAGGTGTTATCAATCAGATGCCTTATAATTTTACATCGTAAATAATGGCGGTAGATATTTAATCTTTAATCAGGTTGTATGTTACCCACAAAAAAATGCACTTAGCCGGCCCAGATTTCTACGTTAAACAACATTGGCAGTCGTAATAATGCCGTTTTTGCATAGGCGGACCCTGAATATTTCTAGACCCCTGAACACTTCCAAATCGTAGATTCGCTTTGCCCACAAATGGGTGAGTTAAAATGTATAAAGATGAGCCTGCGTTCACAAAACTAGTTTCACTGAAATACTACAATCCTAGTTTGGTGACGGCCACACCGTGGGAAGCAAATACAAATGCAAGTAGTTGCGCTCTTAAACAGAAAAATTGCTTCAAAGTTAAATTTAAAAAACATTCAGATACTGACGCACACACCTACATCTTATTAACAATGAAAATGTAACATGATATCAACACAAAAGTAAGTTATCTCATAGACTGGGACATTGATTAATTTCAACATAAAGTTTGGTTAACCTTACCATTATTTACAGTACCAGGTTTTAAGAGATTAGTATAACAATTGACACACTTGTCAATTGGTATGAGTAAGTTATATAATAATTTTATATTGCAGATAACGGCACTGGATATTTAATCTCCAATCACGTTATGTGACAGTGTAACACCCACAAACAAAGTCGTATTTAACAGAGGCGGACTAGTTACCAAATTAAAGTGAGCATTATGATTATTATACATTTCCAAAAATGCATTTTTGCATTTGCAATCGCGCTCTTGAAACTAAACATTTCCTCAGAGTTTGAGTTTAAAAACACTCATATTGTGACGCGTAAACTTCCATTGATAACGTAAAAGGATATTAACAAACAGACATGTCAAGTTATCTTTTGTGCAGAGACATTGAATTATTTCACAATAGCGTTTTATTTACCGTATGACTGCAAATCAAATATGTACGACATAACACGAGGTTTTAAGGGCTTATTATGACAATTGGGACTCTTGTCATTTCAAGTATGAATAGTAAAACGGAGTCAGATTTTACAGGGCATAAAATTAAACGTATCTTAGCAAAACATTTTCATAGACGTTTATAGTAGACACAAGAAAGGTCCTCCATTTACGCTACCCTCAATTTTTCAGTAAATTAAAAATCAGAACCGTACACGCTTAAAAATGTTTAAAATCAAATTATTTATAGCATCGTTGCTCTTCGTGGTATGTTTTGGTTTAACCCCACAGTATACGTTTTATAAAGGGTACGATTGCACAGGTGAATTGGTTACCATTCAAAGCAAATATCCAGATTTGACCTCAGTATCACCTGACATTATACGAAATCACAAGTCAAATGCCTGTGTAGGAACGTAAGATAAACTGTTCGATTGGAACTACAATACAAGTAATCTACCTTATTTGTCTACAATTACTTAAATTATTTCAGTTGGGGTCTTTCGCAATCGCTAAACTACACAGGGGTTCGGACTTTTCGTTGGGCTTCAGGATGTTGGAATGTCAGTTATCCTTATTATGGTTCTGCGCGATACCTAGGAGCACCCGACACTGAAACACAAGCCATTTCTTTTTATTCCGCTACAAAATATGGAGACACGGAACTGGTTATAACTGAACCTGCATTCGCTGACATTCCATTCCCTCCACTAGCAATCTTTTCTCAAGGGTGGTCTAACTGGACATTTTACTCAGGAGGAAACTTTAATGGCACAGCACTTTGTTACAGGTCAACAGCAGAAATACATCGTATTGAATCACTTAACACAACATTTGCAGGACAGATCAAATCAATATTACGAGGATGCAATGGACGAATTGACACTGTGTTGTTTGCAGAATCTATGGAAACCGAAAATTTAGCTACAGTGTAAATTTGAACAAAGTTGTCTATCTATATCCATCAATATAAAACAGACGACGCTAAAAATAGTTAAAGGGTTTACATAATAAAGTATATTAAAAGTTTAAATGTTTGATCAGTAGTAGAAGCGGGTTTAAAAATTGTGACAAAGTATGTCCGCCGGATCAAAACCAACATAATTCATTAAGTAATCAATCAACTAATTAAAATCAACCTTGAACTTCAATTATTACAAAATTCCGTTTATTTATCCGTTTTAGTCAATATCACCAATTTGTCCATTTCTTAAATTTTATCCAGGTAGTTGGTTGGCAACCATTGGTTGCTTAGCTCAAAGTGCAGGATTTTTTAAACTCTGATTGTAAACGAGTATATTCAGTGGCGTACAAAGAACCGCGGGGGCCGGTACGCAGATTTCAATTGGGGGCCCCTATTTGTAAACCGATTGTAGTGCAGAAAAAAGCCATACCCAGCGAATGGGACATAATTAAATAATTGTCTTACGCATAATTTCTCTTTGGTGGCAAACTGTAATTAGTGTTGCCAAAATGAAGAATTCACAACCCTTTAGTAGAGTATTTAAGGTTTGGTAATCCCCAACTTATATTGCGGCCTACGCGCTTGCACGCAACCGTACGTTAGAAAATATAAATGCATTACAATATTCTTGCTAAAATAATGTACCGTTATTAAAAAAGTTATGATTATTAAATCAAGGAACTATGACTTTAATTACAATCCGTTTCTCAACGCCGCTATAGACAGACAAAGAATAGAAATCTAAAATTAAACAGCCCCTTACATAGTCTTAGAGAAATAAGGGCAATTTCAATTTTTTACCCTATCAATTGTTTTAAACAGTTCAATTGAAATGTAGACACAATAATTTAAATTTTTAGAACGTTTGAGACAGGTTGAAACACTATGAATGATGAATATATATACGTGTTTTTCAGTGGCGCAAATATAATTTAGGGGCCCTAATGCAGACACTTTTTGGAGGCCCCCTTTGATTTCAGTGAATCGAATATTGATAATGATTGAATCAATATCACCGCTATAATACATACGATAAAAAATGTAAATAATCGTACTCACACAATTAAATTTTTGCCTACAAATTGATACAAACAAAAATAATATATTTTGGCAAAATTTTGAAATTGTTTTTAATGTACTGATTTTGAAATGCACACAGATGAAAAATGACCAAATTGTAATACGCGCTGTAAAACCGCCATGAAAGTGCCAGTGTGGTAATTTATTATTTTAATATTTGATTTATTTGATTTATATTATTAATTATTATTATTATTTATTATTCCGCTGATGCGAAAGGAACTTTAATTCATGAAAACCTGGAATTATGATGTTCGAAAGTATCATTTGTTTACAAACGGAAAAAGTATCAGGAGAAAAAAGTTAAAAATAATTCCGACTTTAGAAAACCCATTTTATTAAATTAAAGTAGTTTAGGCTATTTTAATTTTAACATTTTTAACAATAGTAAATGAAGATTTAGGTAATACACAATAATTTTTTGAAAATAATAACTATCTGAAGGTATGAATATTTTTTTCAGCAAACTTTACTCATTTTTGAAGCGCATAGGTGCCACGTTGCCAGCAGTTGAAAGTTATTGTAAAATTGTAATATAAATAAAAGTATCGGAAGATTAAAAATTACAGAAATTCAATATAACACTAATAGCGATACTAAAGAAAAATTTTACACATAACTAAATGTGATAATCGTTTTTTTCTGGTTGTTTTTACCATTGTCAAACCAATGAATAGCAAGGTTGAAAGGTGATTAGATATATGCAAAATCAAAACTCAAGTTAGACTGAGAAAGCTCAATTGATACAACATTAACACAAACCTAATATATACTAAATTTTTATGCATTATAAATGGAAAGAAAAACCTAAAAGGAAAATATAAAATATTCACTTTTTTATTAATCCGCAAAATGTTATTCTATTTCTGCTTCTATTGTTATATAATGGATAATGATAATAACAATCACCAAAGTAAAGAATAACAAATCAAATTATTTTATTTTTCGACTTGCCATATTAAATAACCATGCCGTTCTTTCTGCGGTCTCTATTATGTCTGCAACTAATGTAATTTATGCCGTATTGAAATAGAAAGAACAACATATGTCTGAGATATCAGCCGACCTACAGAAGCATGGAGCGAACGCAAATATCTTACCTTATTGTTTAATACTACTTTAAGTTCAAGGTCGATATTAGCAATCGGTCGGGCAAGCCACCACATTTCTCGTGCATCTATTATACTTCATTTATTCTCTTGTACGTTTTATAACTCTTTATGTACAGATGTATAATAATAAACATTGTACATCATGTGTCTATGAGATAATGGTCCTTACATATTGCATATACGCCGATGTGTATAATATTATTTGCATTGGCTACTTTAATAATTCATTCTGAAGGTGTATGTAATAGTGTAGGTAGATAAGCATTAAGCATTCCGAAGTTGATTCAAGAACTAACTTGACAACTCTAGCTTTTCTTCAGGATTTCCTTATTTATGTTGTATTCGTAATTATACATATACTATCACAATTTACAATTTTTGAAGGGATCCGTAATTTCAAAGTTTAAAACAAAACACAATTTAACACAAAATATTATAAAAATCCTTCTGATAATAACTTTTTCGACACTTAGTTTTTTTTTCACAAAACCAAATGAATATATAAACTTAAAAATTAATAGATGTTTTACTATTTTCCACCCAACACATGACATCAAAAAAGTCATCGAGAAAACCAACTAGTAATTTTAACTTAATATTTAAAATGTTTAAACCTAATTTTCTTACTTTGCTACTATTCACGTCCGCACAAGTTTTACTGGGTCAATGTCAATGCCCATTTGGTAGTGAGACTGAACAAAACGTGTACAATAAGTTGTGCTTTGAACCGACTGGGTTGGCCAGCAAACGTTTTACAATGGAATGGAAAAGGTAAAAATAAATATTTCATAAATAATTACTTAAATTAATTACTTGCAATTAGTTACATACACTTACGAATCCCTACTTAAAAGATGTATAATGATAAAAATGTTTCTTTTGCAAAAACAAGTATAATTTGGTTAATCCGCGGCTCTTCGTTTGAAACACTAACCGAATTTATCCGTATTTGGGTG
The DNA here is from genome assembly GCA_019776165.1 of Pogonognathellus flavescens. Classification (NCBI taxonomy): domain Eukaryota; kingdom Metazoa; phylum Arthropoda; class Collembola; order Entomobryomorpha; family Tomoceridae; genus Pogonognathellus; species Pogonognathellus flavescens. Next base: position 9,039 of record JABASD010004775.1, on the reverse strand, counting down.
CGTTAACTTGCATCTCGTGTAAAACTTGTACGCACACTGCTAAGCGTTTGATCATCATAAAAATTGTCCCAGCCTAAATTTTGTGTTAGTTTTGTACTTTAAATGATTGAACAGTTTGGAGCTGACTCACCAAGCGTTGGGTGGTTTGTGGTTTCAGGAAACACAATTGGAAGATCCCACCTTGCGTCAGTTCTGAAAGGAAAGCGGATAAGATATAGAGATAGATATGAAGATATGTGTTACACTATTGAAAAGGCTCATACTTATCAAGGAACATCGGCAATCGGAAACTTCAATGGATTTGGGAGACAACCTGCTACTACTTGGAATTGCAAACCTTCACTCGACTTTTCAGGAATTTACAGATGCAAGCTTCGCAGCTCACGTGGCAGATACCGTAAGTAATTATTAAAACACAAGAGCGAACTTTTAAAGTTTATTTGCGTTACAATAACAATATTGTTTTAAAACCAACGACTTAAAAACTACAGCAAAACAAAATTAAATAGAATAGCTGTGTGAAATTGAGATTTGCAAGTTCGACATTTTAAAGTTATATTTATAGAGAGGCTAACGTTTTTTGAAAAAGAGAATAATTATAATATTCAATGAATACAGAAACAAACTTAATATATGTAGGTGTTTATTAACAAAGAACAGGCCAAACATAATATATTACTACAATGTACAAGAACTATCACTTACCTCATTATCAATGGAATGTACAGGTGCGTTTCATAAGTAATGAAGATTCAATAGATTTTTCATGTGGAAAACAACGGAATGATTTATAGCTGACAATATCAAAAATCGTTGCATATAATTTAACTGGTTTAACTGTAAACTGCAATCTACACATCCATACATCTTCACGCCACATCAAACTGGAATATTATTCCAATAGTATTATTAGTGCAGAAAGCCTTTATGAGACTGATAAGATAGGTGTGCATTGAAACACGCACACAAACATGAAGTCTCATATCAACTCTGAATGTGAGGGTATGGAAGAATATGCATTTCAATATAACGGATTTCAATATATACATGAAAAAATCTCAATTCTCATACCAAGGCTGAATGCGAGAGTATTAGTGATGCAACGAATAGTGGTTTTGGCCGAATACCGAATAATGGGCGATACGAGAGGCCGAATAACCGAATATTCGGCCCCGAATAGTACACGCATGTGCATGTTAGTATTACACATGTAAAATCCTATTAGTTATAGTGTTGAACGAATTTTACCAATTTCATGACCTATGTAGGCATATAATTAGTACACTTTTTGTGTACTACTCCAACAAATTAGGATAATGAAGCGTTATAAAATACAAATAAGTAAACAACTGAATATAAATAGTTATATAGTATATTGGTCATTTTAATTCAATTCAATGGTAATGAATCTTTAGCAAACAATTATTGTATTATTTTTCTTGAATGGTTTCATTTTTGCAATCACGTTAAAAAAGGTTTTCAGATCATTTTAACATCGGAATCGGGGAAAGTATTTGTGCTCACTTTTGAGATAATTGACAAATTGTAGCTCAGAAACGATTTACACATTTTATACATCTTTAGTTTCCTATACCATATTTATTCATTAACTCGTACCTAAGAAAACCTAATTTAATCCACTGCTGTGTTGATTTCTGGTAATTTGAACGATTTCAGTATATCATAGAAATAGTAAAGATAGGAAATGTGTGACTAAATGGAATTTTCAACTCAAAATTAGTGAAAAATCGTTCTAATTTAGATATTTGTTAATAATTTTATGGATATTAATATTCGGTCCGAATTAGCTGCACTATTCGGCCGAATACCGAATAGCAATTTATTGGCCGAATAGGCCGAATACCGAATACCAACCGAATATTCATTGCATCACTAACAAAAACAACTGAAAATATATTTCAGATTTTCTTAGCGATGAATTTCTGCGGATTTTTTGTTTGGCAAATGTGAACCCTGTGTAAGTAGTCCAACCTAGTGAAATGTGCTCCCACTCTGCTTATATGTAGCAATGTAGCATTGCATCCAATAACTCAAAATGATTTTTGGCTGACGTGGAACTTGGTTCTTCGTGGCTTTTCCTGATTGGCTGAAATAAAAAACCTAATGCCTTCACAATCATATCTATATACCTAAAATCTTTATCGCTTTCTTCAATCCTTTGTCAACCTTCCGTCTTCTCTCACTTAGCTTTTTACTCTTCGACCTCGACTGTTATCTGTGCCCGACCCAGTTATCTGTGCCAAGGTTTAATATTTGGGGGCTAAATGGAGTTTCATCTTTTTATTTTGAAATTGAAAATCTTACAAGGTAAGTGTACATAATATTTTTTCGAGTGAAAGTAATAATTTATAGCTATTTTAGTCGTCAAAATAATTCTTAGCGACGCATTTCCAAAGGGATATATTTTGTTCAATTTTTTGTTTAATTCAACCTAATTAAATCAGATTTAACACATTAAAGGTTCTTTCTGAAAGTTTTTGTTTCAAATTTTAGAAAAGCTATTGCATACTTAATTGTTTGAAACTTCCAATCTGATTCGAGGAAGTTATGACGCATCACTGTGCTCAAGGTCAACGGACAAGAAATAAACATTTCGATCCAATATAAAGTGCAAGGGCGTGCTAAGGATTTTTCTATGTTATACTGGTAGACTTGACCTTACAAAGAGGCTTTGGAGACCACAAAAAACACCAGCAAAGGACCACGTGCATTCACTTCTTCCTCCGTTAAATCCTTTAGTAAGCTAAATTTAACAACAAAATGCAATTTTAAAACAAGTTTTTTTACTAAAGTAGTAAAACTTTTCAATTACATTTAAACTTTCACAACCTATATATTATAATATTATTATATTATTATTTTATTTAATAATATATGTATTATTGAAAAAATAATGTATTATAATATATTTGATATCAAAATATTTTAATCAATATTAAATTTATCATTACATAATTCGAACTCATAAAATATTACAACAGTATTAATTATTAACCTTTGTTACAACCTTATTTTATACTGCTGCCTGGTAGTTTTGTCTAACATATTTATACATGTGACAGTGAAAAGTTTGTTTTTTAATCAATATATTCGAATTTAAATTATTATTTTAACTTCAGTCTTCTTAATGCTTGGAATAATGTGATTTTTGAATTTTTCAGAACATTTTTTTGCAACTGGTTTTACAGACATCGTCACCTCTAGGAGTTCCTTCCGGTTATATTAATCAACGGCAGTGGCACAAAATAACAAATTATCAAGTAATAACATTTTCAACTACAAGGCGATCAATGATCCATCCAGGCAACACGCAGACTTCAAATAATGAAAGGCGGAAGCTTCTACGAAGTTAAAAATGTTAAGTTCTAAAAATATTTCAATTTTTTCTGAATTGAAAATAGGCATGGTAAAATTATTTTTAAGAATTATTGTAGGGTTGTTACCTATGCATCTCTACACTAAAATGAAAGGACATACCGTAAAGGTTTACATTACTAACTTGTTTGATAGAAATCTTTTACGATTTAAATTGTTGAGATAGCAATAAGGTAGAAATGTCATTGAATCCCTTACGGTAACTCCTTTTAAGTTTAGTTTATGGAAAATACTGCTCGAAATAATTTTCCGTCTGTTTGGTATTTTACGATTGATGATTTATTACGATTGATGATTAGTATACGTGACGTTATTAATTTAGAATAAAATATTAAATTATCTAGTTAATAACTAAAGGTAAACGTTCAGGGGCGTGAGTATAATTTGGGGGCCCCTACGCAGGTTTTCACTGGGGGCCCTTCAATTTTAATGAACCTAAAAAGTGATTGTGGATTTTCCGTATTATACACAATTCGGATATACAATTCCCGGGTGTCTTAGCATTTTCCGGTACTTCCCGACATTTTCAAAGAATTGTAATTTACAATCAGATATTATTAAAAAATGATGTTGTTAAGTTAAATTACTACATTTTCAATAGATATTGCCTAAAGGCGTAGTTTTAATGCTTAAAACATTTTGGGATTACAAAATATTTTAAGCTTCAAAAAATTATTAAGTTAGCTTTAGAAAAATTTGAGACCATTTCTAAGTCCAAAGCAGAAAACGTTTCAAGATGATTAATGGTTTGAAACGAGTTTTACATTGGCATTATCACAACTCAATTGTCAAGACATTAGAAGATGTGCTCATCGATTATATGGGAATTTCTCCTCAAAAAAATCATCTCATGTTTTGGGAATCCGAAAAATTGACACTTCATTTTGCTATATTGCATAAATTGCATTTCACTTTTATTGACTTTCAACTATACCTTCATGTATACCTTCAAAACGAAACAAAGGTAACAAGCGTTTTCAGTGAACTATTTTACAGAATATCCACTAAATCACGCGAATGCCAGCAAAAATGTTAAACTAACTAACTGGTAAATAGAATTTTAAAAATACAATTGCTCATTGGGGCGCGCAGAGTGAATAATTGGGTCAAAACTGAGCAAAACCAGACTAAATACGCGCGTAGCGCGAAAAATTTTATACTGTTTTGTCATTTTGGCGCAAAATTTTACACTTTTGGCGTTTTTTTTTCTAAAAATTTATATAATATAAATACAATCAACAGAAACAATGCTTATGCACATATTTTTCTGTGTTTCAAATTCTTAATATTAATGTATTTTTCAGTTTTGGGGGCCCCCTGAACGTGGGGGCCCCTATGCAACGCATACGTTGCTTAGGTTCTATTTACGCCACTGTAAACGTTATGACAGAAGTAGGTATTTTGGTGGATTTATTCATTATTGTGTCCGGGATATGATTTTGGTATATAGTACAGCGTTATAATTTTATTGTCAGTTCAAAAGTACTAACTACTCTCTCCAGGCTCTTTAAAGAATATATTTGATTTTTAAATCTATAAATAAATTTCTAGGTAATTGCAATTGATACAGTAGAAGCACTATCCAATAGACAGCAACAACTACTACGTGCTACACCGGCTAGCTAGCCCAAACGTTTTTCCATCAGAACATAAAATCTATAGATAAAAACATTTCTCTATGTTCCAAAATATTCAATTATGTGTCAAAAATAGTTTTTAGAAATTTAATATATACATTGGATTGCTGGAATGTTCAAAAGATGAATGTATCTTAATTTATCTTCTCCATAACGGATGATTTCTCTGACGAAAGAAAAACAGTACCTAACTCTATCGCAAGACCTTAACGGCATTATTTAACTTGATTTGAATATTTGGCTCCCAAATGCGAGAAATCTATCGGTTCATTTTGCTGCAACTTGCTGGTTTTTTCCAGGAATACGAAAAACCGGCAAAAACGGTTCCTACTAATATCAATAGTAAATAGGAAAAAATTGTAGTCCAAAACCCAATTGAAAAGTGCAAATTGTACCAAAATATTGCAAAAACAGAGAAATTCACAAAACTATGAAATAACAAGTTAAAATTTTGATTGATTTAACATAAATATTTCAACAGATCTAGTAAACATGTTAAAAAGTTTCTCTTCTTCGTCTTCATTTTTAGTTTTAAAATCATCCAGATCCTGCACAATTCGTAGCATCAGTAAATTTGTGCATTTGGTCCAAAGGTATCCAGGCAGCAAAAATAAGAAAGAAAGTAGAACAAACAAGAGACACAACAACAACAACAAACTTATAACTATAGATATTAAATGTAATGAACAATTCATGGTGGTATTAGTAGCCCAGTTTAGGTTCGTTTGTCCACATATTATTGTCCACTCTAATAAATAAAAATATTTCATTTGAATTAGTTTCTTTGATAAAGATTCGTTAACCTGTGCCAGATACGAAACCAAAATGTAGGCGATTTTTGTATTCTGTGTTGAGAATGCAAACAACATTATATAAACCGTAAAGATGAGACGGTGGCCAAATTAACAATGTAGGTATGATTAGTTGTGGAAATACTCAATGAATATTTCAATATTCCATTCTTATTAGATTTTTATTACGTAAACAATTTTGACAGATTTTCACTAATTCAATTCAACAGAATTTGCAATTAACAATTTCAGACATATATTGCTAATATAATTAGTATTTATATTATTTTAATTACATTATCTACATACTAATATTCTGTTTGGTAATTTTATCTAGTTTTTCAACTGTAGTCTGCGGGAAAATTTTAAAGTCCCGGTCAGCAAGATCTTTGTCCCACTGAAAGCCTGACCCACGCAAAAGGAAATTGCAAGCTTGTGCAAACATATTTTTAATTAGTTGGTTAATATGAGCTAGGTATCACCTTATGTGGAAGCACAGAACCTGATAGCAAGGAGAATGTGTCCTCAAAAGTGATTTAAGTATAAATATTTTTTACAATACTCACTGGGTCAGCATACTTCCACTTATGTATAGAAATGAAGGGCTATCAATATTCCCAGGATGAAAACATTATTATATGCACGTGTTGGTAAATGTACCGCATGATTTATAGTAAACATGTGTGACTGCTACATTCACTGTAGATCTAATGGTGATAATTTAGGTACAACTTTATAAAATATACAATCAATTACAATCTTTTCACTTTCGCCTTATTTTGCGACCCGTGTCGTAATAATATGACGAGTCTATAGTTAAAGTAAGCGTGGACATTATATTAAAAGTAAGATGTTGCAAACATTTTTACCGTTGAGGTTTATTTAATACTGTACCAGCTGCCATTCTGCCTACACTCTTATAGTTACACACCAATTTAAGTGGTATAATTATTTGGGTGCAGACGACTGTTTTTCTGAGAAGTACTCGTAGCAGGCTTCAAGAACTGTATATCACAACAGAAATAATAGAAATGTTTTAATTTCATTAATTGCATTACCATTTTGTGTAATAAATAGCAAAACAGAAAAGATATTGGAATATTTCTTTCTTTCTGGAGAAGACCAATCAATTCCTCTGGGTAGTTGCCTTCTACCGCCTTCGAAGCATGGTTTTGAAAGTAGTAAAACGTGGTCGGTTTTAATGACAGCGAGTCATAATTGTCATCTTAGACGCTAAATTAACCTGAAATTATAAATAACGGGATGGTATTGGAATAGAAGCACTGTCAAGAGTCAAATTTCCTTCGTATCATGATGGAAGGGTCCAATTTTAATAAATCGATTATTTCTGCACTGGTTGTGATTATACTTAAATCGCTATACTTCGTTAATTTGCATTGTGTGCATTTCAATTAACTTAATGTAAAAAGGTGAAAATATTTTAAACATGAATTCACATTTTTAAATTACAAGAAAAGTAGAGATTTTGCAGTAGAAGAATTGTATGAGGATGTTCCTCTTAAATGAATAAAATTCACTGATACACCCAGTGTAGCTAGAGCAACGAAAATGCTATTACAGGTTGGTCGTAACGGAATATTTCGATACACCTGAAATGTTAAAATGAGTTTTTATTGTTCTAGGAGAGGATTTTAAACTAATTTAAGGTATAAATAAGAAATTAATTGTACTCCAAGAGACCAATAAACTGTAAAAAAAATCTTGGTGATTTTAAACACAACTCCGATTTTTTACTTCTTACATGCAAATGCTTGAATTAATAGTGTGTTAAACCGTATCAGATGTGTAAGGTAATTACTGTCCGATTCTTATATTTTATTTATTTATCAGATTCAGAAATTTATTTTTATCCATTTTAAATACAGTGATTGGTTGAATATTTTGTAGTTATGGATTTTTCATAATGGTAAAAAAATTCTAAGTACAACCGAAATTGTTATACATTTAACTCTTTGATGCTGCTTGTTGCATTATATGTTAGTAAGAGTTGGAAATAATACAATTGTTGTTGCTCACTTAAAAATCATACGTGATTTAAATAAATAGAAAATTTTGTAATGTTTTCTATTTGTTCCCACAATTTTATTTTATCCAAACATAGTCAGTCAATAATTTAAAATGATACATTCGAATTAAGGGTGCACAAGTCGATGCAAAATATTGCTAAAAATAGGGTCAACTTTGAGTTACGCTGTGATAAAAAGTACAGCGTAGTACTTGTCAAATCTATAATTACAAATGGAAATACGTCGAGAGAAATAAGTTCCGTTTCCCACGCTGCATGCAAAGTATTAATACATTGCGAAATACATATAAGTTGAAACTTAACGGTTATAGATTAAAGTTAATATATATTACATGATGATTTATTTCTTTGTCGAATCGTAATATTTCGATATGAATCCTTGAAATCACGGATAATTTTTAGCATTTCGTTCACTAGTGGTTATATCTAAATGAAATTTCAGTATCATAGGTGTTGATTTGCGATAGCTAATTGTTGTGTATCGATATTATTTATTTATTGCGTCACAACCATGTATATATCGGTCAGTCTCCAATTTGATTTTTGTAAAACAAAAGTCAAGACAAAAACAATTTCGGAAACAGTATTACATTGCAGTTTTAAATTGGTGGTGTTGTATGACGAGATTTCCAGTAGGAACATTTTGCATCTGATATGAGTTCCATGTTTTGCAAATTACTGATAGTTGAATTGTAAACGATTGGTGTTAATTCAAGGAAGCTCTTTTTCTCAAACATATAATCTTTTGTTTGGTAATTCTAATAGTACAGTTGCTCACATAATTCACTCAAAGAGAAACGTTGCGTTGGAGCAATAAATATTTAACTCAATCCTATTTTTTCCTTAGTCAAATTTGGCTTGAAACTTACTAGAATTCCGGAGATAACATATGTTAGCTAATAGCTTAACCGTTATATTCCTCCAAATATAAAACTAAATAAACCTTAATTACTGTTTTATCTTAATTTCCCGTGTTTTTCAAGTTTGTTGAACAAGTTAAATGAAATATATCACTCAAAGGAACAATTGTTTTTAAATGTAAAGGTATTATAAGTGGGGATATTGCAATTGATAATTGTCATTTGCAGCTTTAATTTAACTTATTCAAGGGCAAAACAATGTGTTTATATCCAGCCTTCAAATTGATTTTTTGAGGTAGATGTGAAAG
>JABASD010004774.1:0-14345 GCA_019776165.1 Pogonognathellus flavescens | reverse complement strand
TATCATCATACAGTATTAGCTATGTAGGTAAAGTTGTAGGTTTCAATGTTTTTCAGTCGTTCTTTTAACTGCTGTACATTTTTCACTTTTTACGTCTTTAAGGTGTGGTGTACACTTTTTTATACTCTCACTCGACTGATTTTAGTACTATGCACACGATGATTTGACGAAGTCAAGGAAATTGCAATTGACATGCATTTGTCGTCTTATTTGCACTGTCAAAGCCATAATTTTGTAGAACATGACTATTTTAGTATTTATGTTGGTAATAATAATATTATATACATGTACGCAAATGCACACTACGTACTAGTAATAGTTTCACAATATAAACTTGCATGGTAGTAGGTTAGGTACTATAGTCATACATATTATTATAGCATGCCCAGATTACATTAGCATTAGAAATTGTGTTATTGTATTCATCGTAATATATTTTACTATATACATCGTATCATACCTCGTTACCAGAAACCAGTCGTGTTCTAGTTTTTCTGTATATTTTCATTTGATAGTTGGATGAATGTAGTAATGCATATATCTCTTTGTTGGTTTAATGTCGTAATAACAACAGTAGTGTGTATTATTAATATTCTTTTTGATGTTTGCCTTGTAAGATGTCTGTAAGGTTGTAATATTCTGTAGGAGGTGGTGGAGGTAGATGGATTGAATTCTTTTGAATTCATTCAGAACACACAAAGCAACCTACGTAAAGGATACACAGCGAGAGTGACTTTTATTTTTACGTACAGTTCTGCATAATATTCCTTAAGTCCTGTGTGTCGTTTCATTTTTCTTGCAGCCATAATGTAAGCGGCTCTGACTTGGCTCTTGTTAAACTCTGCACCTACTGCTATTGTTGAGACACAGTGGCTTTTCTACTGCAGAAGGAATTTTCTTCCTTGTTTGTGAGAGAGGCAGCTATATAGCGATGCCGTAGTTCTATTCGTCGCTTCCTCCTTGTTCTCCTGCAACCTTGAGGAGCAAGGCGGCTTAGTTTTCGCGAAACTCTGTTTTTGCCTCAAGCGACTAAAGTCACTTTTACTTCGTTGAGTTTCTATACGACTGGATCTTGTTCTGGCTCGTGCATTTACTCGTATGGATAAGAGACCTGGACTTGGACCCGTTACTCACTTGGGAACACCTCTCGAAGATGAGCGAAGAGACGACAGTCGTTGAATTGGCCATAAAACTGCAAAAAACAAGAACATCATCCAATATTACTATCACTGAACACTTCGCTTACTTTATTCAAGACATAGTATCATTTACACCATTAAATATCGTCCTCTATATTAAGTTTTTGCAAAACCAATCAATTGGCAGGGTTATTACATGTAGAGAGGTCTATGGTGTACTTATCTGTTGCAACTTTTACTGGCAAAGTTTATGTAATGATAATTTTTCCAAATCTTTGTTTATGTAGTTTTATGTGGCAATAAATTGTAATTTTTCGATAGAGCTACTAAGGAAATTCTGTGTATGAGATTTAGACCATGACGGGTTGGAAGAATAAGAAAAGCTTGAATGTTAGCTTAACATAAATAAAAACAAGGCATGGTATACACAAGGAGCATCAGGATACAGTTGATATTATATGGATGTACTTAAGAAACTATGTTCTTAAATTTAGTGTATATTTTAGTTTACTTTGTTCTGGTGTAGTGCACCGTGCCCTGTTTTCATTGCGAATTATGTATTATTGAGCAGAAGGGAAAGCTCATAAAGTTGCAAGGGAAACCGGGTCGACTAAGTGAAAATACCTAAGACTACATACACAACCTCCCCTGCCATAATACTAAAGCAAGGCTAAAAGAGATCCTTAGGAAATTTTTTAGTCGTATACAACGATACATGTATTCATGTGTGGTGTGGCACATGATTTCGACATTCAGTCGTTTGAATACAATATACGCGCAATATTATGTAACATTCTCTCAAAGAGTCATACTCCGGCCGTTGTACTACTTGTACATTGTTAGCCAGAAGGACTCTCGCATAACGCTGTACTCTGTTCAATTCCATGATAATGGAAAATGTGTAGTGGTGGTGGTAGTAGATGAAGAAAATACATATTTGTCTGTCGTAGGCGGAAGAGAAGGACAGGGCAGGGTTGAAGAAACGAGAGAGGACAGGACAAGACAGCCGAATATGGCAAAGCAACCGAAAAGGAAAGAAAAGCCAAGCAGGAGGAAAAAGGAAGCGCTACAGATACACGACTACTTCTACTTCGACTACATACATGAAATGATTATGGGCTGAATGTGAGTAGAAGAGAAAGCAGCGGAGAAAGACGAGAGACAGATGATATTACCAGGATTTGTAATAGGGAAAGTGTGCGGATGTGGATTGTACCAATATATGATATATAAGAAATTGCTGGCGTCCGGAAAATATGACCTCAGATGAGAAAACATAACTCCGCCGTGGGAAAAAGAGAGACGAAAGCATTTTTCCAGCTTGGGAATATTATACTAGTTTGCCAAGATATTCTTTTTTCCCCTTCTCGTACGTACCTACTCATCTCTTTCTATACACACAGCTCTAGTTGTACTTAAATAATACGTAGGACACTTTCTCCACACTTTTTCACTACTAACGTACCTATCCAATACTTATCCCTTCATATTTTCATTTCTTATTATCCACTGCTCACTCTCACGTATTACTTTACTACTTACTTCTGTGTGTACACACTCCATAGTATCGTACTGCTTATATATACCCGTGTACACATGGAGTAGCGAAACATAGCTGAGAAAAAGAACACAGCAAGAGAAAAGACGAAGAACCTAAAAAGTGATAGAGTACATACGTTGTACTGTACATTCTTTCTTTGTGTATTTCTTATAAACACACACACAGATATTCTCCTGTATAGAACGTTAGTACTTATGTCGTTACTTACATGTAAGGCAGTGTGCAGAGCCTGTGTTGTTGGCCAAGAGACGAAAAAGACGAGACAGAAATTTTGAGAGCGACCAATGTCATACGATATAACGTCAAAATATAATTCTGTCTGTCGCTTGCGTTTTCTCATCGCACAATAAGAAAAAGAAGCAGAAAGAAGAGAACTGTCGCCTTTTCATAGATATATAAAAGTTCCTTCAGCTACAACTCGAATTCTGGAAGTAGGTACATATGGTATAAATATAAGAACACGTGTAGTGTTATTTCTTTACTTTCATATCCGCACTACAACTTCTACGATGAAAAAGCTACTACTATACACACGCACTAATGTGAGTAATAGCAGTCGTAGCAGTAGTAGCTGTTAATAATGCCATGTTACTCCTACGCTTCGTTTTGCACTGCAACAGCTCAAGCAACCATTAAATTATTACAGCCAAACGGAAATCTCATTCCGAGTGGCTTTAATAACTCATTAGAACACTCCACTGTGTAACAAGTTCACACACAAAATTATCCGCTCACTCATAACCTTACAAACAGGTTTCGTATACTTCAGCCTTATACCTACTTGTATACGTATACTTTATGTCGACATAACTTGTGAAATCATACGGTGAAAAACTTTAAAATCTCTCTGTGTTAATTTGATGCTGACGAATGTTGAGTTCTATTTGAAGTTGCACGTAGGAGCATGAAACATGTTATAGTAGTTGTATAGGTGTATCGTGTGTGTCTGTATAGAAAAGACATTTGGGCCATTATGACGTGCCATGGATGACACGTTCCAATTTTCTTTTGTCATTTTGCATCACAATCATAATACATCTACCAGCAAAAGGTTTTTGGCAGACACGGGCTGCCTTTGCAGCTTCATGCTGAAAACATAGTAGTTGTTGTCACAATTGTCATCCACATTTCCAAGTACAAGACAGTCAGTCGTAAAGATATACATGGTATACTGGTAGGCTCACAAACCAATTGGTGAAAGCCCTGGTTTTTATTATGCCATTTTTAAGAAAGCAAACCAGTTGTCATGTCAGTTCAATGACACATGGAAAGCCCAAAGCTTTCGCAACATTCATAATGCACTAACATCAAAACTAACCTTTAGTAAACCTGAACCATGTAAAGCCACCGCTTTTGTACCCACATCACATACACATTTAATAAAAAATAATGCAACGAGGTAATTTAGCAACCACAGTTGTCATTTAATAACTGCTCCAAGTCAAAGTGATACAATACGGATGCTATCAGTTGTTAGGAATTCTTTATGTAATATTTCCAAATACTATACAATATAATGGCAAAATAGAAACAAAGCCACAACATTTCTCTACACAGACAGAGTCACCACGTCGTTACATATAATCGGGAGTAATAATACACATTTCCCTTCCGCCTGAGAAAAGCGAGCAGGAGAGCTGAGCAATAATGGCATTTAAACACAAGGCAATGTTCAATTATTCCATCACCACAGTATACCAACAAGTACAATACACAGAAATGTGTGTACGTAATTGTAAGAGGCACTCGCATAGTCAGTTTCAATAGTTAAATATATTTATATAAGTGCAACCGTTTCACAGGGCAGGGTTTCCACATTATAGATTTAAGAGGCAAGTCGACGCAGCAGAGACTAATAGATACTGAAAGGTACTGATTGTAAGCAACATGGGACACATTGCATTACATAGGTATTTGTACACAGGTAGACGTTTCCACATGGATCTGTGCATTCATGCCCGTGGAGACGGGGATATGGGGCTTTAAGGGTTGAGAGAGAAAGCTGGCAAAGTATTTCTGTTCAGCATCCTTTGTCGCACCTTGTAACCAACAATTACTCATTGATCCGCTCCGCTTGCTCCCAATCCAATCCGATTGTAACCTATAACTTTCATTTAGTTTTAACTTGCTTCGCTTTTCATGGCACAGCAATGGACTTTTGCTTTTGCCGCAGTGTCCCATTCCTATCCTTGTCCCCTTAGTCATGTCATGACCAGTTCACTTTCTTAGGCAGCTCCACAGTCTAAATCCAAACTAACTAATCTCTCACTCTCTTTCTCCCACAACTCTCTTAGACTGCTCTTGCTCCATTCTCCAGCTTTTTCCGCCCTTCTTCTACTTAAACTCTTATCTCATTCTCATTTCCTTTAAAGTGTAGGTCAGTTCACCATTTGTGTGCCTAAAAGTTCTTATCATTTTATAAGTCAGTCATTGAATGTATCCACAACATAAAATCACCTACATGAATATAAAAATACAATTTAAAATTAACAGAGAAAATATTTTTAGGCATTTTTGAAATTACAAATGAGTTTATTTTTATATTTTAATCGAAACATCGCCTTTTTCGATAATATTAGGTTTTTGATAAGGAAAATGCTGTAGGTTGGTAAATGACAGGGCGAAACAACGTTCCTAGGTTTTGAAACAATGCAAGTTCTTGAGTGTCAGTTGTAACAGCTCGTGAAATGTGAGCAAAAGCAAACTGGACTGAGACTGAACTACCTTTTTGTCTACACATATGTAGGTACTATATCGGGACGTAGTTTTGTGGTCATAGAAGTAATAATAACGATCCAAGCGTCGACTTTCAAAACAAATGCCAAAAGTACTTTTAAGCTAACTTTTCTACTCACGAATCAACTTTTCATTCCACACGTCACACTGGCCTTTCCATATTTTGGGAATAACTGGAAAGTCCGTGTAAATCCTTACTCCACTAGTCACTAGTACTTTTCACCTTTATCTGCTCCATACATCGAAAATAAATATACCTATAATACACTCACACTAATACAGCCAATAAAATTGTCACAAATAACTTTTCTCTAAGTACCCTGCCTCTATGAGAAACCCATTACTGTTTGTATAAATATATCTGAGCCACCTTCTACATTTACCCACACAAGTTATAAGTACCTACAGACTACAGAACTACTAATGTGAAAACTGCATGTACAGAATTTAATGCTGGAAACTTTTCGGAAATTTTGCTTTAGCTTGTGCCTACAGCATGTGGGTGACGAACGTGTTGAATTGACAGTTTGATGTTAGCTGTCATCGAGCTAACGATTTACATGAGAATTTTTGAAGACATTAAAGCAAATTATGTCTTGTTGCGAATAATGACATTGCATTTTGAATTAGTAGCACAGCATGACCCTGACTGACTGAAACGAAAGGACAAAAAGAATAATATATAGTGGAGGCACAAGCAATTCCTTGGTGAATTGTCTGCATCGGAGAGAGAACTGCGAATTTTTTTATGAGAGTGAATTCTGATCTTTTGGAAAAGGTGGCAGTGCTGTGACTACTGTATATATAAGCACTGCAGAAAAGTAGACTAAGGTACATACATATGCAGGCTAAACCATTTACATTATTCATGGCAGTGTAATACTATGCTACACATACGCAGTCAGACTTTAGGTCATGACTTTAAAAGGAAACAGAGAGACGAAAGGAAAGGAGAACAGTAAACAGGCACACATAATATTCAGTAGTAGATATTCAGTCTTTTTGTTGCGGAGGTTGTAGTTGTGTACCATGTGTATGTATATATACCAGCAGAGCAAGAGTAGTTGTAGTTGCTGCCACAGCAGCCGAATGAAAGGAAAGCTAAGGGCAAACACAGAGATTCATGGGAATAGAGCCGTCTGTCAGCACAAAAAGGCATATCAGTTACTTTCCTTGAGCAAATCCACTTACTGCAACTACACCTTCTACGAGTGTACTACTACACATGTAAATACAGAATATTAGGCATACGACATAAACTACCAACCAGTGGTACCTACTCCTCACTCACAGAAAATAGCACTTTCAGGCATTTCCCTATGTGTGTGTGTATAACTTACAAAAACTGGATGTAGTAGTAAGTAGTTGTTTGCAAGTAGGAGCGACGTACCTACTCCTGTTTTTCGGTCCAGCACAGTATTGACAGTACCTCTGTGTGCTAGTGCTTCCTTCACTAAGTAAGTTTTACTTTTTTCTACTGAAAACTGCAAACCTTTTTATGTGTACTATATTTTATACATACACAACTATGTATGTGCCATGTACCAGCACCTACTGCACTGAGGCTAAACTCAACTGGCAAAGTCTCAGGTTGAAACTTTGTAGCAAAACTCAAACTAAATTCATTACATCAATGTCTGCTGCTCTACGCGTTTATCGTTTCCATTTTAGTCACATACCAAAGTTAGCAAATAATATCGTACATATCACTCCATCATTTTTCTTTTGTGGGCCACGCGGAAAAAGAAGAGAAAAAACTACAAGACAGAATCTTTCATGCATACAATACAAACATTCGTAAGAACCTACTACTAGTATAATATTGGCACTCCACATGAGTTGCAGTGCATTAAATACAAACACTCCAGTCAGGAGCAGAGGAGGAGGACGAATGAGTGGTGGTATTAATCGGACTGTTTCACATCATCTCACACAACCATTGTTATTAGTATAAGTATAAATGGCATTGAGTGTTTGTGAGACGGAGGAGGAACTGAAGAGCCTAATGAAATTATTTTCCCCCTTTTGCGATAAGCAACGAACCCATTTACGTGTATTAAGAATTAAATGGCGGGCAATGCACTGGCACTGAAATAGAGAGCGAGAGAAAAATAGCGATGCGAAGTGAACATAGTGCCTTTGAGACGCGACACAAGTGACAGATTTCAATGAGATATTTGAAGAAAAGCACAGGTACAGAAAAAATGCAAAAGCAACTTGGGACGGTGTGACAGATGAAGGTGCTTCACATTCCTGTCATAACCATCACCATATAATAATCTCTTACACACCCAAACAGAACCGAGGAAAAGCATCATAGTAATATTGAATTGTATTTTTATCATATCCTTCCTAAAAGCATTACGAGTTGGGAAATACCCCAAGTCAGAAGTGTACAAGCACACACAACTGCTTCTACATTATATTAATGTGAGTGAAATGTAACGGTCGCTGTCTGGTAGTAACTTACATACATCTACTTGTAAGTATCAGTAGAAAATGTGGCATATCAAAAAAAAGGGGGAAAATGTAGGGCTGTAGGTAAAAATATCCAGGGATAGTGAAAATGAAAACATCTACTAAAAGGAAGGTGATTGTACTATATCCCACCTCCAGAAGTACTTTACTTTACCACACTTCTACACTTATAGTCAGAAGTGGGCTAAAAAAATAAGTAATAGGAATGTGAAGGTGTAATGTAATACCCGAATGCTACCAGTCACTACTGCACTACGATGTATATGTACACTATGCACTAGAAGTAATACTTATGTGTAGTAATGGCCTGGAATGTATAACATAAAATGACTATCATTTATATGAACACATCGAGTATAATTTCAGTATACTTCTACAGTAGTATGTAAGTGTATAGTAGAAGCTAAGAAAAAAGAGACACAGGGAAAGCATCCTTTTGCGTTGCAGTTTACAGTAATGTGCCTAAAAAGTATGAGCCAAACTGCTCCTACTAACACTATGTTGTAATGCATAAGGAGAAAGTCAAGGAAGAGAAAAAGGTACGTAGGTATTGGTATAATATTATGTCCTTACATATAGATAGTACCAGAGCAAAGGTATGTTAGTAGTGCGGGAAGTAATGGATGTCTAGAAGTAGTAGACGGGTTGGTTGTTGGTATGACGAGGTTTGTATATATTAATATAGTCTGAGATAGAAGGGGCGCGATGAATCGTCTTTTTTCGCTCAGGGAGCCATTGAGGGAAAAATTCAATCTAGATAATGCAAGGAGAAAAGAGTGAGTAATTTAAGTGTTCTTAAAACGTTGAAAACAGACGGCTACTGCTGGTGGAAGAGTTTGGAGATGGGAAGAAGAAGCTTGATGGCACAAAGGAGAAAGAGCAACTCAAATAATGATATTTCCCACTAGTGACTACTCGTAGACCTAGGTGGGCCCGCCCGACGACGACATCCACGAAAACAAGAAACTCAACTTTGCACAATTCAACCTGCTCAGTCACTCCAGAGTACGATAAGTAGTAAATAGAGTTATTCACGCTAGACCAAGTGCACACTGACTCCAAACACAGCCTCCTCCAGTAATAGTCATGCGGGTACTAATACTAACACTACGTCTCCATGTATGAAAAACCTATATTTACTATAGTACTCCGAGACATAGTACTGTGTGTAACATGTAGGTATATCTATTTGTGTGTGTGTGTGTCTTACATGTATCTGTATCTGTGTGAGCAGCTTCCGTCATCCCGTTTCACATAATATTGTCTTATATAGGGAGTATATAGGACAAAGTATATCATTGAGAATATTATGTGAGCTTAGAAGAAGAAAAGTATGTTCTTCTTTACATAACATGAGAATGTATTTACTAAGTTAGTGCGTCCCTCGACACACAACTCTCTGGTCGTAGAGTATAGACATGCAGAGCAGATTCCCCGTATTGCCATTACCGTGAGCATTGCCATTTCTTGCTTTTAGACCCATTTGATTATTCAGGGATGAGATGAGAGGCAACCAATCAGTAAACATACAACCTTCCCTTATTCCTCTCACTTTCACTACTTTCTCTTTCCCATATATTACTTAAACACATCCACTAATTCTTTTCTTCTTCTCTGGGCCACGGGCCTAACTTGTTTGCAGCATCCGAATCCTTTTACGTTACTTCGTACGAATACAACTACCTACATGTGAATTCCAATTATCTGTATCGTCTTTATACAAACGATTTCGCAGAATTTCCTTTCGTTTCTGTCCAGTGGTATTTGCAATCGAGTTTGTACAACGAAGACTAAGTGTACGATGAGTTTGAAATGAATGAGAATAAATGTCATGGATGGATGACGATCAACGCTACATTAACTTCACTGTAGCAAGTAGGTTCATGTAACTAACTAACTACTAAATACGGAGAAATCTTTACAAATAGACAGGTAGCTGGTAGCAGGTTTCCTTTTCTCTCTGTGTATAGCATACAGATACAGAAAAGAAAAGTGACTGAAAGGGCTATACTAAATGTAGCAGCTACAAATGTTCCGTATAGGAATTCAAATTAAATTATATCTGGAACTAATCTTCTTTATTTACAATTTTACATTTATTTGGGTTGTGCTGTGTAAATGTGTTGAGAAAAGTACATTGTTCATTTGAGTCAGGTAGTTGGAGCAGTATCAAAGTAAGTAGAATGAGGAAAGATTATAAAAGTTCGTTTGTCTCTGCTTGTGTAACTGAACGGAAGTCGTGTACTCAACTAATTGAGCATGAATGTGAAGTAGTTATATAGCCGAGATAGCAACTCTGACAAGAATGTAGCGAGTGCAGGTTTTATATGGATGGATATAGAGTATGTGGGTATAGGATGTGAATGAAGGGGCGATATAAGACTAATGCATGGGAAATCTTCTTTGTGTGTTAAGTACTAATGTATCAACAGAAAATACCTCAGGATGAGCCTCTGAACGACAAATTCGTCTAGTCGTCTGTGCTGCTATTGGAGTACAGAGGAATTGTGTAGTTTCGCTGTGGGAATTCATATTCAAATGAGTCCTCCGGATAAATTCATTAAGCCCTACCATGTCTCTGACTGTCTTTAGGGATATGCGCTGTTTTTTAACTTTACCCTGAGGTAAAAAGCAACTGCCTACTGCCTACCTTCTTTCAGTCTATAGAGTCTGTGTGGTTTCACTTGATTTTCTTTCCCATTCATTTTAAATGTACAAGTGCAGGCTTCTGTGCTGTCTGTAGTTGAGTATAGTGAGTGGAGCTTATGTTTTATACAGTGCGGGAGAAGAAAGCGGGCGTGAGTTGGCAAATTTAGCCTTTAGCGTATTTTTCGGGAGTTGAGTCGGGTACTAAAGTAAAGTAAGACTATTCCCTACTTGTCATTCACTGACTATAGTTTTTTAAATGAGGAATCATCAATTCATCTGTCTGTTTCTTGGTCTGAAAGTCTTTCCTCGCTACTTTCTTTCCTGCTAGGAGAGTGAGCCTTCAGTTCTCTCCTTTCCACAGAGTATCTCCTAATTTAGCCAAAGAACTTTCCTCTGGTTAAGTTTAGTCGTTGGACATGTCTACTTTTAGCACTATATAGAGTCTACGGGCATTTATAGGAGCTATGAGTGTCTTTGAGAATGTACCCGAAGAGTCAATGTGCTGACGAGACGAACGTATGTATATTTTAGTTAAGGCTTTAGCCTCGTGTCTCTGTTGTTTCAGTGTGGAGTAATATTTTAGTGGCGTTAGTTAGTCAGCTGCTCCTGTAAGAATGGAATGAAAAACTTTCTCGCTTCGCTACATCCACCGTTTTCAGTACAGCTACAATAGACAGTTAACATTATTATTATTTCTTCTGCTCGTTCGTGAAAGGTGCGATTAGGAGAACAAATGTGATGATATGTCATTCTATTCTTCTCCCATTAAACATTCTACGCGTACTTGCAATGTGAACACGTCCTTTTCTCAGAAAACCTCATTCGCCTTTTTTCTTTCTCAATTTAAAGGCTTCCGTCACATCATGTTACACTATACACAGACTTAGTAGTCACCTAATGGGCAAAAATTTCTTCATATCAACGTGGAGTACATTACTAAAAAAAGTTTACTAATTTCCAACAAATTCCAGAATGAAAATTCAAAGAATGTTTTAGGATAATTCTAGTATGAGAAGAATCTTTGTGTACTTTGTATGTACCTACAGTTATGTCATATCTGTACATTGAGGGAGAAATGAAGAAGTATAGTTATTATAAGTTACTTTACCACAAAATATTGCGAGTTTAAATGCAATCAGACTGTTTGCTCACTGCAGAAATAAATATTTTCATAAAGGCATAAAGAAAAGGAATGTTCAGGACAACTCATTCATGAAATTAACTTCAAACATTTATTTACACATTTACTTTTTCAAGGTAAACCAAGATTTTGTGCTCTTGCTAGTACTAGATAGTGTTTTAAAATATAGAGTTCTTTTTTGCATAGTGTATAATTTCCCACGTTTCTCTATTACGCTTTATTGTCGTTGATATACTCGAATAATATTTTGTACGTATTTTGAGAAGTCAACTTAGTATTCATAATGACCTTATAGTTCCAGTTGTAACATCTTTTGACACATTGTGGAAATTTATAATATACCTACTATATAAATAATAAATACTATCTTTAACAGTGTTTCATCTTCCTGAAAGAGATTTAATTAATTCGTCAAAATGTGACGCAAGGCTTATGACTCAGCTGTATTACACGAATTTAGGTTACTTGGATTATATTTTTAGTTTATTCGCGATAATGAATGGCATTTTTACATTTTTAAAACCGCTTTTGCCATCATAGTGATATTTTATAACTGTCAACTATTTAGGTATACCTACTATGTACATACGTCAATTACAACTCTAAGATTAAAATCTGGCAAACTGGAAGAACGTACCTGTTAATTAATTATTCATACTATTTTATTTTCAGAATTGTTTACTTCTGTTGGCGTCCACGGTAAGTACGGGTATACATGGATAAAGCCTACCCCCACTAAAAACACAAACTAAACTAGGTATAAATAAAAACATAGGGATATTACAAGCAGATAAGCCTACTTCTATGCCACTTTGAGAAGTGCAGCTAATAATATAGGGGAATACATCTAAAACCAAAAGTATCAAAGAAAACTGTTTTCTTTTTCCTTCAAGTTCTGTTTACGCTCAAGTCAATGTCCTTTTGAAATCCTAAACTTTGGCAAGATAAAAAGAATATTTCTATTTCCTTTCTTTCGCAACACATCTGCGAAATATTTGCCATCCATCTTTCACATTTCCTTTGCATTGCACACGGAGGGTATTTCTACACTACTCTATAGGAATAGGATGCTATGATACTCCACAGTAGTTTACAGTGTCACTACGCATTTATAGCGTGACGTAGTTCTTACAGATATATTCACAAAGACATTTATTATGTTCCCTTTCATTGGCATGTGTAAACAGTTTGTTTATAGGGCGAGTTACAACAGTCGCAGGCCGTTCTTGAGTAGGAGAAAGTGAAAAATAGCTGTTGCACAATGTTCTTAAGAAATTACAAAAGACGCTCGTTCCAGTCTGAAAAGCTTGAAGGAAAACAAGTGTAGTTGCCTTATCCTTTAGTCTTATACCCCTGGAGATAGGTAAACGAAGACTAAAAAGTTTTGGAATGGAGTGTCCCTGATATATTTACTCCTCTGCCCTATAACAAACATTCTTTACATTGTATAATGCATAACCTCATTTAATCCACATTCCTCTTCCGCCCGTTTAGCTATAGAACAGTAGCTCATAGTGTACCTGTGAGACATTAGTCATAAAAAACTAAAGACGTAAAAAATGATCTGCCCCCAGGTCCTTACTCCCTGCAACTTGTTTTACCCTTTTTGGCTTTAAGTTAACAGCACCTATATATGCCTTCCCAATTACTACATAAAATTACCAACAGCCAATCAAGCATAGTGGAACACATCCAGACTCCTATGGACATTTGTGCACAACTTATTTTACTTTGGTTTTAGTTTTACTTGAGTTTGCTCGTTGTTATTGTAATTGGTAGTTACTAGCAAGGTTTTACAACTATGGGACTCTCGTTGGAGTCACAGAAAGTGAAATTGTGTTCAGAGAGCTAAGCTCTTCCATAACTCTTTCATAGCACGGAGCAAGTCACTGTGTGAGTGAGACGGCTCTACATGTGATCTATCTAAGAGATACTTAAGAGAAAGCCGAGCCACGGAGTAGTCGTCCTTTCCTTAATTCTGTGTAATAGTATCCTTACGATAGAACGGACACAACTCTCCGTGAACGACGACAAGAGCAGACTTAACAGAACCAATAACTACTGTCGTTCCACTCGGCTTTTTCGTCATTTACCTTGCTCAATAAATGAGAGAAAGTATTGGACACGACGGTAACCGACTCCTACCCACCCGGACGCATTACCAACCCGGTAACATAACCAATCTACACACTGATACTCTACACTACTAACCCCTTCTACTTAAACAACTCTAACGCAGCACCACTTACCTCTGCAATTCCAATTGCTATTTTACCTTAGCTATTAATTTATTAATATGATATGCTATGTCATTATGCTTTAAACTAGGTATATTAATACTCCATGCTATGTGCATTACACTGGCAAGGAACTTGTAATATAAAATACACATCTTCAGGCTTTGTATTCAACAAAGCCGCTGTCCAGCTTATCAAATATTCAAATCTGACTTGTTTTAATATAAATAATATTTTAAACATCTATTTGTAACTTTTTATGTACAAACTTACATCTTGCAAGCAATGCAAGTAAATTGTATTAGGTATGTACTTAATAACAATAAGTTTATCTAAAGCATACTACTAAACAGATTAGAATCATCAGCGCTCAGTCTCATTTGTGACATTATAATAGCTATCTA
>JABASD010004773.1:0-14348 GCA_019776165.1 Pogonognathellus flavescens | reverse complement strand
TAAGGTTTAGAAGTTGAACCTGAAAGAGGTCCATGACCCTGGAAATGGTTTTAAATGTCTTTTTAGACAAGTTAGAGCATCTTAAGGGTCACGGCACTCTGTAAAGTTCAACTTCTGACACTTAAAAGCGGAAAAACATTTTTATGACAATTATGGCATGTATTTAGTCGAAATACCTTGCTGCAATGACTTAAAAGTTTATTGCGGTTTTAAGGTTCAGAAGTTGAACCTGAAAGAGTGCCATGTTTAAAATGCTCTAATTTGTCTAAAAAGACATTTAAAACCACTTCCAGGGTCATGGATCTCTTTCAGGTTCAACTTCTGAACCTTAAAACCGGAATAAACTTTTATGTCATTTCAGCAAGGTATTTCGACTAAATACATGCCATAATTGACCCAAACATCATTTGGGACCATTTGGGACCATGGGAGCACTTTCAGCGTCAGGACATTCTGTCAGGTTCATCATCTGACACTTAAAAACGGAAAAACTTTTTATGTCATGTTGGCAATGTATTTAGTCGAAATACGGGACCAAATTACCATAAAAAGTTTTTCCGCTTTTAAGTGTCACACATGTGTACCAAGTTTCATACGCCTAAGTTCATTTTTACTCGAGTTATCGCGGTGACAGACACACAGACATATCGGGTACATAAGACCTCGTGAGGTCTAAAACAGCATAAATACTAACTGTATATTTTGTTATTTCGAATTAAAAAAGTATAAAAGTTTATCGGAAGGCTATGTTAAATTATGAAAGGAAGAATAAAAATGTTATAAAATTACAAGTTTCAAGAATGAATAATAAAGTAACATGAATAAGACTACAATGTACTATATTAATAGATAATGCAAAATAGCGGAGATTTAATAAATCAGCTAATTAAGTGGTACATTCAATTCAGTATGACTAATTGCAAGGAAAACGGAGATGAGAGTGAAATGAAATAATAAATGTTCTATAAATTTAAATTTAAAACTATACCTACTTATTACCATTCAATGGACAAATATTTGTCACTTTTCCGTTTACTTGGAAGGAAATAGTTTGGAATTTATTAATGCAATTGTAATTATTTAGGAAAATCAAGCAATTTCCCAATTAATTGCGACACTTTTATAATGATGCAATGATACACAATTATTAATGAACATGTTTCAGTTAAATTGAAGTTAAGATTTATATAAATCTCCCTTCATACTCGCAAAGCTAACAAGATGAACTTTTTTTGCTAAAATGTTATTTATTCTATCAAATATTTATCTCTTTACTAAGAAGCAATGCATTATGCAGGTAAGTACATAAAATATATCGCCCTTCCTGTTACTTAGTAATACAAAAACTAAATGCCTCGTACTTTTCTTCGTATATATTTTACATCAGAAAGTTGTTCAGCTGTCTATAGCTATTTGGCTGAAAGTATTTTGAGTATTTTGTGTACCCACGGAAGAAAATGAGAAATATGCAGGAGAGCATTGCATTATTGATGACTGAACTAAAGTGGAACAAAGTGAGTGGCAGAGTGAGTGATGCAAATGGAATTAGATTGCAAAGCTCCTTCATCGTTCCCCAAAGGATTTCATGATGGAATGACTTGAATCGTGAAAGTGTGGCTACGACATTAGCAAATGCAACAGCAACACATCACAGAATAAACTCATCTGCATCACACCCTTGTAAAAGCTTATAGTTTTCCAATATCCTAACACATTATTTGAAAATAACGATGTCAACAGAGTCAACGCTATTCTGGATTGTGTTTTTTAGAATAACATATTTACAATTTTAAATCTTAATGCAACGCAAATTGCAGCCAGTGAAATGATTTCAGTAATCTTACGCTATACTTTAATTCATGTCAATTCTACAAAATTCAAACATCATTTTTTCAGCATGCTCCTACCTATGCTCTTTCCAAATAAAAATTGCATTTTTGAAGGTTACACCATACGCACGTATATTATATTCTAATGAATACCCTCATAGCTCATGCTGTGTTGTAAGTAATTGCAATAACAGGTACTACACGTTTCTGCAAATATTATAATTGTTAAAATTCAGGTGTTACCTACACATAAAATATTTCCCTAGTATTTGCAGTACAGACAGCATTGAAAACTTTATCTGTGTGATGTTACACAAGAAATATATTTATCCAAGGATTACATTTTATATGGCTGGTGGAATATTAATTCATTCATTTAAAACGTGTAGACTTCAAAAAATTTCTCTCAACACAATAAATTATTGAGTCTACGTCTATTTTCGAAAGCTAACTACTACATACTAGATATTTACTGTTCAAGTATGCCGTAACAGTACAATTTGAAGTACAGTATAGTACATGCTTAGGTATTTGATATATTTAGCTCATAAAAATTATATTAACTTATTGATACAGATAATATAGTAATAAATACTCATAATCGCAGTAATTTTATTATGTGTTCATACAAATTCTTACATTTTAAAACACCTTGCATAAATATACGCACATACAAACTTGTACTTAAATAATGCAGATATTTGCAACTTCATTTTATGAGTGAAAGGTCAGTTATAGGTAATTGTAATCCCCAAGATACTCCCACGCTTGATGTATTAAATAATTTAAGAAATATGATAATAATTATTGATTCTAGTAATTTTAACTTACAGGTAATTCATCGCTGTCACTGTCACTAAGCTGTATATAAAAATAAGCAATAATTTCCGAACCACCAAAAATATCTTTGATGTGGTACATTTTCCCTTGATAGAAAACGGAATGATAGATGAAGTATTCTAGCGTAGGGGATTGTAAGTGTAAATGGAAAGCGCTAACAAAGCTATCAGGGAGACAACTCGCAATGTACACTTTGCAGAGAAGGATCTGTCTCATGTAAGTTTAAAAGATGATAATGTACAAACTGAGGCCATGGTACATACAAATACACGAGCAATGCATCATTCACTAATGTTTGCATACTCTAAGCTCAAGTGCAGCTTATTCTAATGAGATATATTGTTTTATTTATTAAGCTGACACTATTATTCTATTTATTCTCATTCTACAGCCATTGCATACAAAGACACCCACTTGACTCTCCTTATTCCTTTCCTCTATTATATTCTATTAGTGTTCAAACCCTTCTTTACACACAAGTACTTTCTCCACTCGTCCAAAACCAATTTCAATTTATTTAGTCAAGCACCTATACACTTCTATAGTAAATACTTGCAAGATACTCCGACTACTGCAATTCTACACTAAATACACACAGAAGAAAAGAGGGTGGTGTGCATTTTACTTTGTGTACTTTCCTTTGTACATTTTCTTCCCTCTTCTGCTTGTATTCTATAGTTCACAGTTTACGGTTTACACTAAAGAGTCAAAAGACATTGCCATTACATCTTCCTTTGGTATTCTCTCAAGGACGTATTTAGGATAAGGGAGTCACAAAGGAACCCCCCCTCCTTTTCCAAGATTTATTTTGGAATTTTCAACAAAACAAACCAAAATGACAAAATTGGTCTTTAAAATACCAATGCAAGAAAATATCCAAAATTTTTGTAAATTTATCTGGATTGTGGTTATTTTTAGCCTAAATTTTTCAGGCCAAGTGCATATTGCGCATTTATTAGCCTGAAGTGAATATATGGCCTGCCCCGAAATTACAATCGTAGATACGTGGCTGATTCTCTCTGTAGAAATGTTTTCTTCATCTCTAAAGCCATTTTAAAGCCAGCAGATTGTATAAGTAGAGAATTTCTCCCTTTTAATTCGTCGCTTTTCTTCTTATTGTGTTTCTCCATTGCTTTTTGTAATAGAATGTACAATGTGCTGCTACTTACGACATACAAGCTCCAATATAGATAATAGTTACACATTGCACACAGAAATCTACTGTAGTAGAATTTACAAGGCCAAAAGAAAAGAATTGCGATGTGGAGTGTGTAGTAATGTAGATGTTTAGTTTAAAGAGTTATTACAGACGAATAGATGTACGAAGGCTGATGTAATGGCAATTCAATGACCTCAAAGACACATTAATGTCAGAAAATAAGGGAAGTGTATTGTCTAGAGCGTTATAGACTGTGCAATACTTAATGGTAATCCACTAAGGGATATCCAAGCAGCTTTTCATTTCATTCCATCCCCATTTCGCCTCTTGGTCTTCAACTATTACTTGAATGCAGCCGGAGCTCTACACAGCTTGTGCAATCACTTCTTGACCATCAGGAGGATTATTGCGGCTAAAGACGTGCTTATTTTACAACAGACAACTCCATTAAATGGAATGATGGCTTCGCTTACATTGCATTACGTAAATTGCCTGGAAATTAGGAGCGTTTTACAAAAATGTAATTTCTAATGGCCCATAGCGTTATGTACAGGCTTTCTATGTATAAGGATGTGTATTATTGTGCACTTATAAGGCTTTTAGTGTGTTTAAGTTAAGTGCAAGTGATGAAACAGCTGTAAGAAGGCAGTCTTACTTGGTGTAGTGCATTTATTGATTTCCTATCGTGAACGAAAATTTTTACGATTTTTTATTTCTACTTACTCCGCTCGTGAAAGTTGGAATGAGAAATAAAGTTGTTAACTTAAAATAAATGTTTGTAAATAAAAGGCAATTTTTCTGAGAGTGAGTTATTGGGGTGGAGGATGGAGATGAAGAGAATTATGATATTGATGTTGGAGAAGAAGAAGAAGAGAAAAATGTATTATGGGTAATGTAATGGACGCAGTTTAATTTCCTTGTGAAGTGAATACGAATTCAAGTGAAAAGATAAATAAATAAAGGAATGTGTGAATCAAGAAAAATGTAGAAATATGTTGGAAATGGAGCAAGTTTTGTCTCTGGAGAGGTATTAGCCCGTAGAAGAGAGTTTGTATCTAAGAAGCTAATAAATTGAGTTGTATATGGCTGGCTACAAGAGTTGAGCTTTTAGTTGTGATAAAACATGCTAAAGGGTTAAATGAAGAGAAACTGTACCACTGGGACTGTTTTGCTCCACTTTACTCCAAATAAACGAATTGATTTTTCACTTGTGTACGATAAAGCTAAATCGTGCAGGAATATAAACACATATAAGTACCTAAATTCGACTAAACACCAATATCAGTCAAATCACGTTAGATATATTATCAAAGAGCAGGAGAAAAATATCTCACTTAAACCATACAACATTTCTTGTACAAACAAATAAATCGCCAGTATAATTTTTACTACAAAAACCTGTGCATTTGATGCTGTCGAAAAAATAAATATGAATAAAATTACATTATATTTATGAACTTAGCATTATTATAGCCATGGTGGATTAGTGGAGAGAGCTCTGACTTCAGACCGTCGCGTCGCAGCAAAGTCACAAAAGAAAGAAACAAAAAAATTTACCATATTTTTTGTTGTAAATCCGTTCGGTTAAGTTTTCACCATCAAACTAAAAAGTTTTCTTCATATTTTGTAGGTTTTGTGCTGCAATTTTTAATAATTCCAACCTTATACCAATACAACACACACTAAAACTACAAGTTTGCCACCCATTTCACATGATGTCTAAAGAGAGTGAAGAATGTGTGATTAAACCCAAACTATAATTAATTAGTTATCGCTCCAATAAAATCCAAACTCTTTTAGTAGTAAATTGTTATTATTCTTCGAAGACTTAGCAGGAAGCAGCATGCAGCAGTTCATATTATTAAGTAGGTACTGCTCATGCTCCCCAAATTATTAGGAAGGCAAGATTATTTGAAAGTACTATTACTTATTTTTATTACCTTAGTTCAGTAAAGTTTTCCGTAACTCATCTTGTGCGTTTGATTACAACTATTTACAAGAGTAATTTTATAATAAATTTTCATGAGAAATATATTTGGTAATTTATTATACATACAACGATTCTTATTGCTGCTAACTAAACTAACGATGATGTAAGCGAGGATGTACTTATCCCATGCATACAATACTATACTACTATACATGCAAAAGAGGAACAATAAAGATTACCTCTACACAGAAAATACGAAATCATATTTACATAAACTAAAACGAATGTTTGTGGTATTCTGTCGTGTGTATTACCAGAAGACGATGTTAATGCTAAATACGATTTTGCCGTAGATTCCTACAACAATTGAAAATATAACCGGGACAAAGAAGCGGAGGGAGAAAGTAAGAGAATAGAAATTTGCCATTGTCGAAGAAGAGACAGGGAAGAATTACTTTTACCATACAATTCTCTGGTTTATTATGTGGTAGTAAAAAGCCAATGGCGTATCCAAATTATTGCACTACGGAGACACCTCCCCCACCCCCAAATTCCTAAAAAGGGGTGCTATGAGACTGAAATCCTCAAATTAAGCCCTTGTGTCCCGAGGAATACTGGTATGCTTCCAGGAACGCTGGTGCCCCTTCCAGATTTGAATCCTGGATACGCCACTGAGTGGTATACTCCCTATAAAGGAAAGCAAGTACATTTAAAAGTGAAACGCATGGAGAGATAGGTATAAATAGTGCGTATAGTAGCCGTGTGGTGAAAGTTGGGGTACAGGGTAGGAAGAAGGGTATTTAACCCGTATAAATCACCGCACATTATAATATACTCGACGGAGAGAAAACAAGTGCAAACAAACCATAAAACCCATTGTCTTCGAAAAGCTAAAATGAGAAGAGCTGACTGTACTATTCGTATAGTATAGGATGGAAGAAGTAGCAGTTGTAGTAATGGCAGAAGTACAAGTACAACACTCGAAAAGCAAAGTAGTTGGGCATTGTGGTTTCCTTTCTGTTCACAATAGTCCTCTCTCTCTCTCGGTGTAGGTTGTAAGTGTAGGACTGGAGGACTATTGTAAAGAGGACTTTTCATTTGCTATGTGTACACAACTCTTTGATTACCACAACTAACTACTTACTTACTGATGCTACTAAATGTAAACCCCACTCTTCTCTCTCTGTCTCTCTCTAAAAGAGTTATGTGAATGAATACGTAAGTTCCCTTCGTCAACTCTCTCTCCAGTCCACTTTCTCATCAAATGAAACTGAAACACACAAAATGAAATCCGGAATATTATGAGTAGGACTCTTCTCACAGTCTCAACTACAAATACTCAAAAGATTCACCAGGCGAGGTGCAACTAACAGGAATATTTCCAGACGACCTGTTTCATTAACAATGCAAACATTTTATTTACTTTCTAATTCTACTCATTGGCACTACTACTACAGATCCGAGTGGAAATGAGTAGCCGAGTAACTACTTACTTGTAGTTGCTTCGCAAGAAATAATTTCCCTACAACTTAAACAATAAAAATTATCTCTGGAAATTGCTTTGTTTTAGTGTGCTTTTTGGCCCAAGGCTTCAACACTCTGAATTTTCTGTAAAGTAGTAGGGACTGCGTATGTAAAGTGCAAAGAGAGTAAAGGCAAAAGGAACTTTTAAAATTTTAAACCATAACAAAACTGATTCTAATTCTAACGTTAAAAATTGTATATAATATATTTTACCATGTAACACATTTTGAATGGGAAAAACTTGACATCTCAAAATCTTTAAGGTGTAATAAGTAAATTATTTCGTTTACGAGTTTTAATACGATTTATGGCAACTGAGTTAATAATTACGTAAAAAGTAGAAATCAGTCTGGTATTTAATATTTTGAGGCTTGAGATTGCTGAGATTTAATAATAATTAAATGAGTTCAAATAATTTGCCTATATGCATTTGTATGCGCACCAACGCTGTAGAACGTGTGCACTTTAAACAAACGGACGCATTTTTAATTTGCATTCGTATTTTGATTTTTGACTGATTAATTAGTAAACAATGTCTCAAATAATGTCAAAAATCATCGAGGAAGTCCTGTATAGTACCTATCACAAGCTTTTGCTTATAATTGCATAGATAGCTTATTCAATGTGAAAAAATGAGGTAAAGATAATTTTTGTTCACACAAGTCTTTTGTATAAGAGCATAATATGATAATTCAAAAGTTGGTATATAATTTGGTATGTACTATAATATACGTGCGTTCTTGTAAAGGTAATACCTAATTTAGAAGTTATAAAGTTTACCCGGTTGAAGGGGCTGTAATGCTAAATCTTTGATATTTCCACTCGGTCGTTTTCTGTTCCCCTACTATAATATACGTGCGTTCTTGTAAAGGTAATACCTAATTTAGAAGTTATAAAGTTTACCCGGTTGAAGGGGCTGTAATGCTAAATCTTTGATATTTCCACTCGGTCGTTTTCTGCGGTTTATAGCTGCTTTGCAGGATTAAAAGACTCAATCGTTTCTTCTTTCTCATATATAAAGGATTATAATATAAAGCAGCAGACTGCGATTTCCATGCAAAAATCCCGAGAATTGAGTCGCAAAGCCTATTATTATGATTAAAGGTACGTATTGAATTTTGAATACACCTAATAAGAATCCCATTACAAACGAACAATAAAGGATTTCCAAGTTTTTGATCAAAGGCAAGCTAATCTGTAACGAAAGTTAGCCAATCGTACATTCAACTTCATAAGCAGACAGTTAAGACGCACGACTGCCTTCTAACTTACAAAAGTACCCATTACACGATATATTCAGCATAAATTAGCCGTATACACTATAGAAATCAAGAGGACAAATTTTTAATTTTTATATGTAATCTCATATAAAGAAAACCGCAAATCGGATTTTCTATTTCAGTCCAAAAACCTAACAATTACATACCTACTCCTAAGAAATAAATTTCAAAGGAAGAAATCATCTTTCATATACGTTAATGATGATTCTTTTTAAAGACATGTAATTTTGTAAATTCTCTTGTACCAATCCATCATTATCATTATTACAGATGATAAAATAAAGTAACCATGCAATTTTATCACATAACGACTCGAATCATTACACAAACATTATGTACGCATAGTCTCCACATTAAATGAAATAAAATACGCGTGTGGGCAGAAGAAAAGGAACGAATATATTATTAACTTAAGTATACGAGAGTTAAAGAGCATTTTGGTATATTATTAGATAATCTATTCATGTTTTTATACGAGCTACTTATACTATTTGTGTCTTCCTCTTGAAAACAATCAAGAGATTGCTCCTGTTGTATAACATCATAAAAGAACCTGCAAAGATTTTCTGGCGAAATCATAAGTAGCTTTGTGAATGTTTTGTACTTCGTTAGAAAATCATGTTAGGAAATTTGTAGTTTTGCTTTCATCTACTACTAACATTGTCTTATATACATTACAAACTATATACTTTCACCATACATACACAATCACTAAACAAGAAAAAGAAAAAGACAAGCTACTACTGTGTATGTATTTTATATACTTGTATAGTATAATGTATTCTTTAACGACTTGACTGAAGTAAAACTGTGAGGAATATATAAAGACTGTAGGAGGGGGATGGATACACACGCACAGAAAAGCCGACCCATAATGGCATTAGCAAAAAGACTGTTATGTAATGTAATCTAATGTTCTGGTGGTAGTATATTACTAAACACACACTTATTTAACTAGCAAAGACCATATTATACATTATACACGTATTTCCTATTTGCTATTACGCAGAATAAGACACTGCGCCTACTTGTGTATCATTATAAAAGGAGTCTAGGTGGTTTAAGTGTATTTGCACAAGAGATAGTGAAATAGTCACCGTGGAGGAATCTCTTTCGCAGTCATCTCACAAAAGAGTTTTTCCTTTTTCTTTGTTGAGTCGCAACGTGTATATAAACCACAGACATGTGTAATGTACACAGAATAGTAAATAAGTTGCGGTTTTTAGCTTGGGAAAAAGTTTCTATTTCTTTTCCTTTTCTTTAAAGGTATAGGTACTTATAAAGAACCTTTATAAAGGGTATATGGTATATGTAGGTATTTTTGTATAATGTATGCATGTATAAAATGGTATTTGAATAGTAAAGCAGGGAAAGTATGTAAAAGAAAAAGGAAAACGACTTCATTATGCTCAAACTTAAATGGTTCATGTAAATGTATGAATGTCATCGTAAATAGTCATTCAACCACCACAGAGTTTTCAAGTTTTGACACAAAATGGCAATTTTCCAAAGCCTATGCTAGTTAGGAACAAAATAATACTAAGCAAAGTCATGAGAGTCTCTCTCTCTGTGTGTTTTGTGTGCAGGAAAAGTATATAAGTAAAAAACTCCACTTTCACCACAAGCTGAGCTGCTTGACACGTTCTGGTTTCGCACGACATTTATGTACTGCATAAAAATGAAATGAACTCGGGGTCTCTTTTCAAAGAATAAAAAACATCAAGCAAGACACACAAGTATAGGGATATATACAGAAGATGTCCATAAGTACAGGCAAATCGGGAAAACCCCACTATACCATAGAGCATTGCTTTAGGGAGGAATATTATACCTTAGCAAAGGAAACCACATGTTACAATGTTGCTGTTTTGTGTAGCTAGTTACTTTTTGTATTTTCTAAAGTATACAGAGGATGCTGAGTATAAAAGGATATGGCTAAAGTGCACAAAGAGTAACTGAAAAGTCAAACCTTTCACATTCTAAGTAGCATTGCCTAAAAAGAAAGTCTTTATTGCTCATAGGTCAGCATAAAACATGCTGGATTTGTGAAATGCGATAATATATTCGTACTATAAGGCTGTATATATGCACAAAAGTCACTTTGGGTAATATTGTCGCGTTTTATATAACATGGTGGATTACATTACATAGGAGATTCTTTTACATGTTTACTGCTGTACGAGGTACTTGATGCATTATAAATGCACTAAAACGAGGTGCAGTCTGCAGTTAATGTGCACTGCCAAGATTTAAGTCAAGATGGATTATTATACATTACAAGTTCTCAAAGCAAATCATTTTGCATTCATGGTTTTTGGGATAAGGATTAGCTGATGGGAAACACGGCTTTAGCATTAATTATACCAGGTACATACAGATATCACCAATGATCGTTGACATGGCAATATTATTTTCCTTAGAAAATAATTATATTATTATTTTGAAAACATATTATTTTCTAAGAAAATAATATGTTAACAATCCTTGGATATCACCCACCACCACACATTTTTCTGTATAGCGTAACCAAACTGGGAGCTTCTGGATTCTGGAGTATACAAAATTAGAAGGAAGTATGTGAGGTATTTGTACAATTATTGCAGGGCAAGTGATAAATAATATTATAAGCACCCATGTCGCAAATTATTAGGAATTTCAATAAAACTGAACAAAAACGGCTGACTTAATTTTTTAGTCAACCTATTATGTATTGCAGCTCTACGTCAATATGCAATCCTTTAAATTCAAGTACGCAATAAAAAACTCAGGAAAAGGTTTAATCTATTTATATATGTGTGATTTGAATCATAATAAATATGGCTAAATAAATTAGTTGGTATTTTTTTGCTTATAATCATTTATGTTGCCCTTTCACATACAAATACATTAAGACATCCACATTAATACATTCATTTTTAATTTCCACTGTAAAGAACAAATTATTCACAATAATAGCTACTTTACTTAGGTAATAAATGAATTGTTAATAGAAGCAACCAGCCTATTCACTATTCGGTTCTACATTTTACTCTTTCAGCATTATTTATAAAACCAGATAAGTATTTCAATATTTTAATTACTATAAGTATAAGAAAGCAAAATCAAAAGTACAAATTCTCGTGTGTACTTTTTTGTTCTTCCTATTTATATGTGACAAAAGATAAAATCGAAATAGTTTTTGAAAAATCCTACGATTAATTGACACAAGATCTATTCTCAATCCCAATCCACACAAATATCTGTATAAATTGTAAATGCTGGAATTAGATACTAAAAATGTGATATTAAGTAAAAGTACGAGTTTGTTTGACCTGGCCCTTTATTGAGCAAAGTATTTCGTCTGTGTTAGATTTGTTGAGTTTTAGGTATTTGCGTGTATAGTGGGGGCAATTCTACAATTCTTGGCTCTGCACCTGCATTATTACTTGCACACAATCATATGATTGTCTTGTGTGTGAACAAAAGTCCACTACTCCCTCAAGAGCATTTTTATTCCTAAAGTTTTTCAATAATATTAGATTACATCTCTGAAGGAATCGTCATACTCCCCATTACATTCCTTTTCTATACACACACTCTAACATATGCCTTTTCCTTATATATAATCTAAAACAGTCTATATATATGTATATTACTACTATTTTACAGATTACATTCTATGCTTACAATATTGCACGAGCTAAAAAGCATTATAAGAGACTTGTAATAATATTCTACTGCAGAAGAGTATAAATAAGTATATAATAATAACAAAGGCGAATCATACACGCGTGTATGATTATGTGTAGAGAGTTATATTAGTTTTGTATGTGTGTGAGTTATAATGAAAGTATGGGAATGGGTTTGTACTACTAGAAAGCATAAGATAAAGAAAATATGGCGAAGAAGAAAAGTTGTGGAAAATGTGAGAAAAGAAAGGGACAGAGAAATAGAAAACGAGAAAAAGAAGGAGATGAGAAATCAATGGAATGTTCAAAATTGCTATGATGATTGGTTTTCGTTCTTCTGCTTCCTTCCATACGCCCAGAGAGTTTTCACAGTGGTTTAGTACAAGTAGAAGAAGAAGTAAAGACATTCACAAGTATTTTCTCCCACATAGTTTTTACACATCAATGGAGACACATACTACTCTATAATTCCTGATATGAACGTTCTATATTACTTTTGCACATACATTACACTGCAACGAGTGTATTTATATGAATGATGCGATATGAGAAATAAAAAATGCTTTGTGAATTGAACATTCTACAACTTACTCTTACATTCTACGAGGAGTGCTACTCAACGAATTCAAGTGACTGCTTGAATGTGTGTGAGTTGCAAAATAGTAAGCATCAGACAATCACATATGTGCAAATTTCTCAATATACTTATATATAAATATACGTAATATGTGCACACACACATGGTATATACCTTATGCTATGCCTAAGTTTATATTTGTATACGAAGAATGAAAAAGCAATTTTTTCTACATGGGCAAACGTATTTTTGTAGTTGATTCGTTGGGTGAGAAAAATAGGGAAAAGTTTTATGCAAATTTTTAATGGACACTTTACGGTTGGATGAATTGCACATAAAATTTTATTGTGAGAAACGTAAAATGATGAATTTCTCACTGTTTTTTCCGAACTGTTTTTGTTCTCATCGTATTTCTACCTTTGGCTTCTTTATCGGATACTTATACATCTCGCACATTATACAAAACGCTTTTATAGCGTTTTCGCTTCCGCTATTTTTTTCTTCTTGATATTTCTCCCGGTGACTGGTAAAGATACACATACACTTTCAGAATTGAAATTAATCTTTCTCCTGTTCTTCTATATATATTTAGAATATCTGTGAGTAATGTACCTAACCTAGTTTCCATCCGGGTTATACGTTTTCATGTGTTTTCTCGTTTGCTCTAAAAGTTTTCATTACTGTCACACGTCAACTTCCATTTGTGACAAATAGCGTTTCTCGCTCTCATACTTCGATTGAAAAATATTGCTCGTAGCTATTTCAAACATTGCAATGTGCGCATCGTACTGTGTCGTATAGGAAATGGGCTATTTCTTATTTCGCTTTCAATCTACTCCAGTTTTCTCTGTTTGTAAGGATGGCTCTAATGTGTATATTGTATATAGGTCTTATTTAGTTATTTCCTTTCGACGAATTTCGTTCTTTACATTTTCATCTCCCCTTTTCAATTTGTTCAACAAAATTCTAGTGTAATGTCAGCAAAGATAAGTGACTATGTGTTTTTACACACTCTAATAAGCAATTCACTGTTGCTCTGAATAAATAAATGCAAGCTGCGCTCACAACAAAATTTCAAACAAAGCAATGTAC
The DNA here is from genome assembly GCA_019776165.1 of Pogonognathellus flavescens. NCBI lineage: Eukaryota > Metazoa > Arthropoda > Collembola > Entomobryomorpha > Tomoceridae > Pogonognathellus > Pogonognathellus flavescens. The sequence goes on along the minus strand of JABASD010004773.1, from coordinate 449 downwards.
AGTTGTGCTTGTCTTATTTCTACCGTACCGTAGATGCAAAATATTTTCTTCAAATTGCATGCAAAATACTATTTACAACTAAAATGATTTATTTAGACCAAAGAAGTTAATGAGAAATGAGTGTTAATTTTATTTCTTACATTAAAATTTTCAGAGAGCATAAGTATTTACGAAATTTACCTGTGATAACCTGAGAGCACATCCATTAATTTATTAGATTCAATGAGGAACAAGTTTTAATATGACAGGGAAAATTGTTATTACTTAATAAGTAAGATTTTAACTTACTTTTATACGTTTACGAGTTTCATTACTGTTTTTGTCTTTAATCGATCCAATCTGTGTTGGCCGTGAAATATTTCAATGAAATATATTAGGGTGAAAAATTTGCAACTTTTCCAATTTTTCCAACTCGATTTTCGTTGAAAAATGAAAAATTTGAAAAATTG
>JABASD010004772.1:0-14352 GCA_019776165.1 Pogonognathellus flavescens | reverse complement strand
TTAACAAGATTAATTTATACTGCTGCTAATACATATAGTGTTAAAGTTGATGTGATGGTGTCACAGTTAATGTTGTCGTGTCGAAGTTCACAATATTCTCACGATACTTTATTGCACCGTTGCAAATGGTTTATTTATATTTTGTAAACTCATATATGTATTTGCATCATTTTATATCCTGTGTAAATATTTTTTCGGGGTTCAAAGTGATTATCATACCATTTTATATAGGTTAGAAATTCCGGTTTTCCAAATGACAAAAACCACTTTTATGTTATAAAGAAAGTGAAGAAGTATGAAAGTACACTGTTAAAACGTGAAGTTTTAAAAGTGACAAAGAATATTGAACCCTGTACGAAATAATACAGTACAGTAAGTAGCTCTGGAATAATTAAGGTGCAAAAGTAAACCATACTTCACTGTCAGATTGAATTTTATAAAGTTTAATGATTGTCACAGAAAGAGTAGTTACAGTGTGATGTCATGTAAAAATGTCGCCGTTGTTTCATGGTTAGCCTTGAATCGGATTAGTTATCCGTACTAGAGCGAGTTGATGCGGAACGTAAAGACTGACTTGATGAATGATCGGAGACTCGAGCCAACAAAAAACTTTATGAGTGTCTATTAATAGTTGATAATGAAATGAAGTGAACCTACCTGCCTGCGAAAGAATCAAATTCTCACAAGAATAGAGCAAAGAGCAACGTTGTGCTACTCTCTCAATGTCTGCTTACTGTACCATCATTTAAATTGTAATGCAAAAATAGTTGACAAGGTCAATCCTATAGACTTCCTTTAAGTTGAAGGTAAACTTTCTACTCATCTTCAGTCAGCCTGATGCATAATAGTGTAATCATATATTATTATGTGCTTAGTATACTTGTAGCTTATACACATACACAGGCAGTAAAAGATATACAACGGCAATTTCAGTCACATGGGTTCTTTATTCCGGTTTTTTGTCATTTCTCATTTACGGTTTAGTTCATTTACTAGTTGTTAGGAAGATTAGGAACTGTAACAAAATCACATGTACTGTTAGGTACTTGCAATTAAAGTAACATAAAATATCTCATCACATCATCACCACAGTGAGATCAACATACGCACCGGTCCATTTACATACAACAAAAGAACAATGGATCAAACAGACAAAAGGACTACAAGGATAGTACAATTAATTACAATTCGGTTCTGTCAACTCACAAGCATTATAGAACACCGTTTTCAACGTCAAGAATTTAGAATGAGTCCCTTTTTTATACAGATTTTACTTTATCCGCTTATTTCTGCTAAGGTTTCTTACATAAATATGTCTACACATGTGGTATATAGGTATACGTATATACAATATAACACATACTTGCTTTTGCTAAAGTAGGAGTTATTCCTGCCTATAAAATAGCTGACTTACCAATTTAGGCAGTGAAAGTACATATAAGGCAGAAGACTTACTGATAAATAAACTGACACAAAATAGGCAAACTGTTTCGGTGTCAAAAATTTCGTCAAAACTTTAACAGAGCTGTTTTGAAAACTTTTGTCAAAAATGTTGACAACATTACTGTCGCAACAAATGATAGTTAACTTTCATCAATGCAGCAATATTGTTTCAGTTCTATTTACACGCTTACTAGATACTCTCTGGCTGTTTACTCGTTAACATTATCACCCATAAAAAAGTGACGAGAATTTATGTTTTGTTTTTTATTCAGTCATTTCTTCTCGGCTCACTCATTTTGTCGGGGTGCTTTGCATTTCTTATGAGTATAGAATGTTTATTAGGTTAATGATAATGTTCAATACGTATTACTCCTTTTAAAAATCTGCCATACAGTATATAGATAATAAAGTAGGCACTACACACATTACATAAAATGTACTTTATATAGATATGTAAGTAAGGCTAGTAAGGTAATTACTTATTAATATACCGTTAAATATGGATTTGTACGTCAGCTTCATGTCTGCGTGCCTGATTTCTTGCCAAAAAGTTTTGTTTGTCTCAAGTTAGTGCAATGAATGAAACCATCATAAAGGTATGCATGATGCAGAGAGAAGGTAATACCTTTCTTTTTTCCATCTTTCCCAGAAGTTTGTTCATTTTACCTTCTTGAACTTGCAAAGTGTACAAGTTTACAATGTCAATTGACATCGGCAACTCACCTTTTACAAATAAACCATCTTATACGTTTACAAAGTATAAAGGCCTTGATAGGAGCCCTTTGTGTACTGTAGGTCAGGCTCATCCCAATTCTTGATGCGCTTCTTCCGCAATCTAATTTTAAAATTAAAAAACAAATTTTTATTTTCGCATGTATAGAATCACAGATTTCATAGAATACCGATTACGTCTTTGTACGGCTCGTGTAATTGTTAACAGAGCTTGGAGAAAGTAATGCAATTAGTTACACGTTTAAGACGTACCTAACCTACATTAACTACACTACACTGTATTTATATAAGATAATAAGATTGAAAATACATTAGAAAATATCATGGTATAGTGAGTGAGAGGATTGCTAATTAAAGAGTGGTTGCGTTCTTGCGTTGTCGTAAGTTGTTGTAGCACAACCACAGACTCACACTCAACTATTCATGCAACGCTAATTTAAAACTCTCTGCGTTGATATTAATAGAGAAATTAAAGGAGCACCCACAAATAGCTTTGTAATATTGTAATATATTATTGCTAGTATTCCACAGTTAGTGCAAATAAAATTGTACTAGAGGAACCACACTGTTGTTATTGCAAATCCTGCCTTAGCTAATAATGCATCCATGCATATAAGTAGCATGGTCTAACATGCTCTCATTATATTATGTTCACACATGCCAGGAAAATGTGTAGTGAAAACGAATGGGCTGTACTATATCTGTACGTGAGCCAAGAAGAATTTGGACACCTACCTAACCTAGGTATACTTAATATCAACTTCTTTGCATGTTTGCAAAATGTATGGGGGATATATTATCTCGTCTTTATAATTTGTGTGGCCTTTGCTTTATTGGCGTTAGGAAGAAAATAGAATCAACGTGAATTGTATTTCGGAGGAGTCTTCGGCAACAAAACCAGCTTGGTGTTTGCAGATCACTCAGTTATTCACTGTTCATGTCCCAGAGACAACAGAGAAACGCCAACCGGAGTCAGTGCCATTATCATTGCCACTTTTGTATTCTTATTACTAAGTTTGCACTTACACGGGATTCTTTAGTTCAGTGGCTCATTTCAGTTCAAAGCAGTTGAAAGTTGAAGACAATTAGACCAAAATGGTTGCCAGCAATATTTTTTTACTCGCTAATAATGGTAGCTATAGTCTGGAGAACGGTGTTAGCGACTTGAACATAAATGGTGAAGAGGTTACTACGTCGTTACACAAAACGCAAACTGCTAATACAAGTGATAGTGAAAGTGAACCGTTGACTTCCTACATTTCGCAGTTTGACAACCCACTACAGCTACATGCTCCAGTCAACGATAAGATATACATATTACATTCGAATACAACTGAACACGAAGGTATGAAATTATCACACACTTATTATTATCTACAGTGCGTGATTTACTATTTGCAAATAGAATTTACATGTACACACAAGTTACTTACTAACAGTACCACAAAGAGTGTGACCTAGTGTCGAAAAGAAATTGAAACTAGGTACTGTTACACCTAATACCCATAATAGTACTGTAACCTTTATTCCCCGCATTTGTATGAGTCTAAATTCTAAATAGAGTAAGATTCTTGTGTTTGCATTTTGCATATCAGTTTATTTGAAACAACTTAAATTCTTGTTTAACTTTCTGAATTTTGTTTGTGCTAATACTAAGTGAACCGAAAGAGATGTTGGTCGAATTATTTGTGGAACTTTCCACTGCAGGATTAATTTGCTATCGGGTTTATTCTTTGTACGTCAATATTGAGTGATGAGACTGTCATAAATAAAAATCTTGCATAAAATTGTATACCACACAAGGCCATCACAAAAAGTACAATCTTTCATTTAATAACTTGATACTATTTCTACAGATCACGTTTGGAAAAATCTTTTTAAAATCAAAAATCAAAATTACAGATATGCATATGAAAACATATGCATATGAAAAAACAAATATATACAGAAGTATAGCATACGTAAGATGTTCTTAAGAATCTCACATAGACTCAATTAAATCCATGTTTTTCTCACGCAGCTGGGTATTACTCTGAGGTACCAAGATTTGTCCAAGTATGGGTCACATTAATAGTATGCACACTCATGATAACTGTCACACTCGTTTTCATCAACAGAACAAAACAATGGTAAGAAATGAACAGACATAAAAAATTATCCCCTTTATGTCACACATGTGTTTCGCGTAAGTAATATGTAATATAAAACGTTTATAATTTGGAATGACTGTAAAGGTGCCGTGAACATTCATGCAAAAAATGTGGTCGCAATGATCTAATTGAACTAAACTCAGATAAAATGTCTGAGACACCTTCCACAAGTATTGTTGATGAAACAGCCCCAAATCATAACAATTCTCATCCCAAAGGAAACATTAGAAATGGTCACGGTCCTCGTCCACGGGAACATTTTTCAAGGAGACCATCTGGCCCTTTTGGAGATGAAATTATTGGTATATGCTAATAATAATAATAACAATAATAATAATAATATATACATACAGTATTTAAAATTGTAAGTTTTATCTCTTTGTTCATAATTCAATTGTTTTTAATTTTGTAATTCACAGCTTATGCAGATGAGACTTACAAATACAGAACAAAACCTGCTCCGACAGACGAAATCAGATACTTAACCAATTTTAAACCCTTACCACGATGAATTACTTTCATTTCAATGGTTTAGTGAAAAGTGGAAATTAATGAAAACTTTATTGATATTTTTGAATCTCTTTACTCCTTTGCATCCATATGGTACATTTTACTATTTGTGTTGTACCTGTGTAATCTACCATAGCCCCAACAGTGAACTGAAAAATATACAATTACTAGAAAGATAATTACCTATTTATAAACAAAACCATACACATAGATTATATGAAGAATTTATTCTTTAACCTTTATAACTATACAGGATGTAATAATGATCGGGTTGATAGTTTCATCTCTGTATCATCGGTGCAACAAATTGTTCATTTATAATTTTCATCGATTACCTTGACATTCAAAGAACTACTATTTCGGTTTCATCCCTTTTGTTCCAATACTGCTCGTAATTGTTATGATGTTGTTGCACTAATGTTCTTTTGCGATGTAAATTTTGTCCAACATCTTTTGTACATGTACTGTTTTGGCTTACAGTGAGTGTACCTATTTATTAGCATTATACCTATTTTAAAGGGCAAGAAGCCAAGTTCCTTAATCCGTGTTGTGCTAATGTATAAAATTATTACAAATATATTACATACATATTAGATGTGCGTCTATAGAGTGGAAAATATGATCCATGGCACAAAGTGCTGATATTGACAATTAGTTTAGCCTTAAAGTACATGTAACATATTGCATGCATATAGCCACAGTTTTATTTTAAGTTTATTTTATTATCATGAACCTGTAAGACATACCTTATACTTAAGTTGCTGTTTAAAATTATTATCTGAAGAAATAAAGAGCTCAATTTCATATACAAAAGAATATTATGTCAACTTTAAGTAATTTGGTTGTTTTCAAAGAATTTTGTAATTATGATTGTGATTAGAAGTTTAAAATTCTGCGTAGCATGTAATTTAATGGATTTTTAAAAATAATTAATATTAATGTACATCCACCCAAACTCAATTCACAGAAATTTGGGTATCATTAGGAAGTCTTAGCCATGATCAGAGATAATGACTTGACAAACGTGCCCGAAGTCAGTATTTACTAGTTTCGTTTGGCTCTTCCTGAACTTTCTAGTAATTGTAGCACTACGCATTTGTATAGAAATCGTGAGAAGATATGTATACATATAAAAATAAGTATTCCATACTACTTGCGTGCCAATACAGTTGGATATGTGTACAAGTTACACAAGTCGAAGTCCTAAGTACAGTTTTTTACATCTTTTTCCTTGTGAGTAACAGTTAAATTGTGTCATTCGTGTGTTTTGTTTTCTATTTACTTCCCTCAACATTTGAAACGAAAACAACATTACAATGGAATGAATACAGGCAGTATGGAATTGTTCATAAAAATATTTCCATTCGCAAATCAAAGAACTGAAAATTAAGAAAAATCATTCACACACGCATGGTAGTAATTATGTAGATCTTTGAAAAATAACAGTTTGTTTGTCGTATTAAATCTGGTTAAATCTGGTTTAATAGATAAAAAACTTGTAGAGGACGCACTAAAGTTATTTGCTTGTTATATTTTAATATAATTAAGCGAGGGTTATATTTTAATGCATAGCAATTTTCATTTGTTAAATAGAATCATAATAATGTACGTAGACCTGAATACTAATGTACCACATAAACTAATCTTATGCGCTTCAAGCTTCAAATATACGTATTTACTTTACAATATCATATTATCTGGGTTCTGGAATATTACAAACGAATCAGATCGGAGGTGCTTATAGGGGTTAGGCATTTTATACAGTTGTAAACTGTGGCTGTACAAATAATATTTATAGGAATTTGACTCAACTCTGTCATAAATATATTAAAAAGGATTTAGTGGAAATTTTCGATAATGTAGTTTTGTAACATTATACAACACACATAAAACGGTTCATGATTTAAGTGTACCTTACATAGTAAAGTAAATTATCTAAAAGCACACAGGAAGCGGTAATCTATTCTATATATAGCTCATCATTACATCATTGCTGTTAATCATCACCATCAATTATGCTAAATTCGTAAAAAGATTCGGACAATAATGTATCACATTGTAATATGAAAGATTTTAAGAATCATATAAATCATGGTATTAAGTTTAGCTATTTAAGTCATTAATTCTATGATAAGAAACTTTTTCCACTGAACTCGTCTGCCTACTATAACGTATGACGATCATTATCCCGGTATCAATAAGTGCCATACATGGATCTACCGATGTATTGCAAAATTATTTTACCACATTTCGTAAAAATAAATCTTAAATGATAAAAATGGAAGTCTGTATTATATCCGTTACGAGATAAATACATACAAATAATATAGGATTCAATCCTGATCTTTTATTACAGCATTTTGCCGCTTCATCTTGCAAGCTAGTTTCTCGCTGACTTTGCTGACTGACTTGACATTTACAATCTACATACTTAATTGACTAAAAGTTGCATCGTATGATTAATTATGCAGTATGATTCCGTTTGCGGCATGTTGATTAAATTACATGTAATCTTAACTAAATCTAGGGTCAATAATTTCAGTACCTAACCTAATTTACTAATTACGCTATGGTAGAATTATATCTGCGTATACCTAAGTATGTAAGGAGGGTGATTTACATAAAACAATTAACATTTTGTTTAAGTTCACGGGAAAAATTATCATTTGGTTTCAACTGGTATTTTCCTGTTCATATGCAAACATTCGATCTAATAGTTGCAGTTCATTTGTGGGATGATTTGTGGGCAGATGTGTGTGTGCATTAAACAAGATATTATATGTACATACACATAACAGTTCATGTACACATAAAACAAGCATGCTATACGCCATGCACCCAAGGGATGTCTTTATACAGGCCAATTCAATACTAGACACATGCTCTCAAGTATTATGCAAGTTTACAAATGCCACCACATAACCACGCATCACTTTATTAGTGGAGAAGATAGTCGAAAGTCGAATTTCCATACTGCATCTGTCCAGTCTGACTGCTACCGTATACGGAGTAAACGTGTATAAATATTATATAAAGTAAAGTATGCCCTCCTGTTTGACCTATCAATGGAAAAGTATGGCATGGGCAGATAAAACTGGTTAAGTTAATTCCACAGTGAGTAGGTATGGATGATTCTGTATGAGTGTAATTGACTTTCAACACTCGTTCCAGGATAGGAGCAGAGTCCAGTCACAAAAGTCCCAAACCCATCCTAGACGCTCAGAGTCCGTTTCATTGAACGAAAACTTCTACACACAGACACACAGCTCGGTCAAAGTGATGCGCATTTAATGCGTTTTTGCCTAAACTGTGAGAGTATATGATTGATAACTGTTATATTATGTATAAGCTGACATTAACTTACTAAGATTGTATTTTATACTTCATTATTACTATTATTACTCAATGCCGCTCCAAAAATAACATTGGACTTTAGAGCACGGTAGTAAGAACTACTTGTTAGATTTACGACGCTACTTATTGACATCCCTAATCTAACTTTTACATTCAAAGATCATCCATTCCATGCACTTATTAATAAAGTATACAAACAAAGTATATAGTTATAAACTACTTATACTAGTACAATTCTAGTTATGTCTGTACATGTGATAAAACTTATTGCCGCACTTATGGTGCACATGTACTATAATGTTGCAAGATTACAAGGAACAAACAAAATCCTATTTATTAACACCGGATGCTATGAGAAAGGTTACAAATTGAAAAAACAAAAACAGTGATTTTTTCCTTAAACTTGTACTGGAAGGATTGACCCAAATACTTCTCATTGCATATCGTATGCAATAAATTCATGGATATACTCTTTAGGGTCATTCGTTTCAGTATCTACTATCTGTAGTTTTCCAGGATTTGTAGTCAATGTTACATTGCATTGTACCCTTAACATATAAATAGGTATACATTTATATAGCTAAATACTACGCACATAATATTTTAAACGCTCCGATGTTAGTGATAATGATTACAGTCGCAAAACTACAATGCACATTAATATGGGAATGCAAATTATTTACCGTGTAATGTACTGTGTAATCAAAACTTGTTTGACATTTGATTCGGCCTTACGAATTGTTTAGCTTGAAACTATGGCTATCATCTGCTGGGCTTTTGCTTATAGGTAGTAAAAGTGTCATTATAAAGTGTAATAATAGCTAGGCTATATGTAACTAAAACTAATGTATAGACTAGTTCTTATGGGCCTAAAGTGTAAGAGTATATATTAAGCTATGTACATAAATTTTATGCATGCAATAATTTTGCGAAGTAAGCGAAGAATTCAATTGTAATTGCAAATCCTGAATTCAGCGTAATGCGATTCTCGCAAGTCAAACTGCAATTACAACGAAGAATTCATTTGTTGTTATGGAACGATAATGATGAAATGACGGCATGTGATTACTGTTTAGTCAGCAGGATATTTGGAGGCAGTGGCTCTGACGCATACACTTGTGATAATTCTATTGTCCACAATCATAATATAATACAGGAATGATATAAACTCTGATGTGCAAATATAAACAGGAAGGCCCACACTATCCAACTTGCTGCTGGGTTATTCGTATGAAAACCACACACACACACACACACCTAAAAGATAACACAATACAATTCAGTAATAATTCTGTGGTTAAAATGTAACTACTCTATACTGTACCTAACTACTTTTGCATACGTAGACTGTTTTACATGTTATGCCGTTATGTTTTCGAATTAAACTACAAGCATCAAATTGCAACTGTGGTTTGAAGCACGTCATTTTACACACCCACAATACATCCCTATTAAAAAATTCATATGAAGGAAATTCCTCGTAAGCTGAACCAAACTACCTACTCAATATTCATGTACTGTATTTCTAATTTTCTAATCATGACAAAGAAAAAAATCATATCTAGCCTCTGTTGGATTATTTATTGTCGATGTTACAGACAATTGTTTGTGTAGATTCCTTGGTATGCTGATCATTGGAGATCATTAGCATCATTTCAAATATACTTCTCCTACAAACCATAATACGTCTTCATAATATAAAGCTTAATGTGAATGTGTGTGTAAACTGTAAAGGTTTACATCGTGTCTCAGACAAATGCTAATGCAGAAGCTTTGTGTATTTATTCCTTTCTCGAGGCATATCTTTATTACTAACGATAATGTCACAGATTTACCAAAAGATTGTAATCGTTATTGTTATTATTATTTTTGAAAATATGCAAGTTGAAAAAGTAGTTATATGAGATTTCAAAATGCAGCACTGTATTACAACTATAATAGTGTGGAATGGAAAACACAAAATAATAGTCTGTGAAAGATTAACTGCATGTCTTTGATGAAATATATACTTATTTGTACCGCATCCATTTACTACATTCAGTTGCATTGAGCTTCTGCATCACCACGATATGTTCACTAACAACCTTGATGAATTCGCAGTCAATGAATGAATCATCAACATTCTCGCTAACGTTTTCATGCAAGGTTGTAAGCAGTCTGGTCTGGTACCTGTTTGTATCTAATGATGTGTGCTATGTTATTATTATGAGTCTCATGTTCACACAATGTAGTTTAATGTGTTAATGTTAATACGTGTAGTGTTGATTGTCATTTGCATGAAACACGAAATATTTCATATGAAATGCTGTACATTGTGTATATACAATTGTGTATGCATTTATGCTAATGAGTATATGTACATGAATAATTTCAATAGAATTACAACTTTTCTTATGTATACAGACTAATGAATGACTTTATTGTATCGGAGATTAAGGGAAATATAAAACAAGGATTATTGAACATTTATTACTACAATAATACTAATAGTGATAGTAAATAGTGATAGTAAATAATGATATCTGCTCTAATTTGTAATAGTATGCTACCAATATTATAGTTAACAGAGAATTATATCCTGGTTAATAGTAAGACAGATTATAAATGAGAAAAAATGAAAGGGAATGTAAAGTACAGATACAGAGATACATATCTAAATCGAAATAAGGAAAGGGTGGACAATTTAGATCCAATTATTTATACTTTAAACTTTATAAAGGCTACGAATTTTGATTGGCATATTAAGGTTATTTAGAGGTTTTGGTACAAATGCAAGGTCTATAGCCGATATTCCAAAATATAAGTACTCTTTCATCATTATACAAAATATTAAATATTCTTTCACTTCCCTACACACCTTGAACATCGACAGTTTAGAACTATAACTTGCTGATCAAGTTCGTATATAAATTTGCATTCACGAATGCTTACGTATAGGTATTTATATAAATATTGCTACAAGATATGCTTTTGTAAATGAACACGTATAAGTACATAACAGTGTTTAAAGTTAAAGATAGTAATACAAAGGGTTTAATATATTAACTTAAGTACTAACTCACATCATCACTTACATGTTATACATACAATTGTAGGATCTCTGGTTTTTTAAGTCACGCCATGACCTTTCCAACTTTACAGTGTCACGTACGTAAACGTATATCTTTCAGCTAACCCTTCATTCTTTACATCCAAATATTAAATGGATATGTGGAGCTTCCAGCAAAAATGACTATACCCATACTCGCCGCAAGTAGTTTGTTTATAATTATTATATTCATGTAGACTAATTAACACAAATTGCACATAACCAACCGCAAGCTAACAAGAAAGACTGAATTTTCATTTCCATGCTTGTAAGAAAATCAAAATATCTCTTTGTGTGAATTGAATGAGATACATTGAAGGGAGATGGTCACCACTAGCTTGTAGGTATTCTGGTTTTATCCATGATCGTCCCTCTTGGATTTTTCTCAAGCTTCGTAGCTTGTTGGCTGTTTGAAGAAGAACTGTAAATAGAAAAATTGTTTTATCAAAACTAGATTCAATAACCAATTACTAAACAAATTAAGACAGCCAATCTATTTTAATACCAATATTTTACAATAATACTTTTCTTATATAGATATTTTTAGTAAGAAAACAAATGACAAACCTCCATGAGTTTCCTTGAGAAGATGTCTCTTTCATACTGAAATTGGAAGATGAAGATGAGAAAGGTCTAATTGACACTTCTCTTTGCATTCTCCAGAACCGACCAGCAAGTCTTGGGCAGGATGAGGAAGACATGGTTGTTGAAATGAGGAAGTCTGAATGTATTGGATATATAAGATTGGATTTTAAGTTGTTGATACACTTGGAGTAGTGGAAGCTTGTTACTTTGTTTCGTTCGATACGAATCAGTTTGAGACAGTGAAGAAGAACTGAGTTCACCCTATGCTTTTATATGCAGACGCAAACCAGGAGGTGATTTACATTATAGGCTGCGGTCGTTTAGTTGCATGCATGTATGTATAGTCAGTCAGTTGAACATGAAAGCTCCAGCATCATAGCGAGTCTAGTCTAGTCCACATGTATTTTTTCTCGTGTAAACGTGAACGTGTACATATTACTCGGTATTGTTGGTATTACGTATGAATCAATTCCATGCGATGATGCTGATGATGCTTAGCTTGAAGAATGAATGGAATGGCTCTGACTAATAACCTGACGAAAGGAAACGTACATTCACAATCACAATTACTACTACACGTAATATGTAGCAATAATATTGCCACTGCTATACTGCATGATATACTAACACCTTTAACACACACATCTTTACCATGTACGTATTGCGGTTGTTCGCAGGAAAACTCCTTACATTACAATTACAATCTGCTGCATGCTAACTGTGGTAATTATGTTTGAGATTTTTCGTGTTATTGTTATTACGGATGGTTATATCTGTATACCATCAATCGGCGGTTTTATGAAATGCATGATTTCTCTGGAATGGAAAATCGGATTGGAAATCGCGATGAATATTTTTGAAGCTAATGAAATGTTCTATCATCTTAATGTATGTATACTCTTTTAGTTTTACGAAAATGTCAAATGTGGAAGTAAAATCCAAAATCTAAGGTTTTGGATTTTCCAGCTGCATTTAAGATTTTCGAAAAACCAAAAGAGTACATTATGATAGAATATTTTATTTTTGTTTATATTAAAATGTTTAATCACGATATGAATATAATGTAATATTATACTACATACTACATAGGTAGACAAGGCAGATAAACCATAGGATCTTATAACCAAAGGCCAAAGACCAATAAAGCTAAACTGAAGTAACCTTGATGGGCCATCCCACATCAGACTCCCCGTGGGTACTAGCATATACAACACATGTTCCGTTGCAACTGCACTACTCATGCTTAGTATAATGCCCGTACGTGGATCTGCTTGCTCAGGCTCAGATACAGAGATCATCAAAAAGTAGCCAGCATATCAACAATAATATTATACAGTAATTTCAACCTTTATATAATAGGGTTAAGTTAAACACACTAGTATTACTTGTGAATGGTAAGTGTTATATGATATAATTTAGTAATGTGCAATGTTTTTTTATGAATGATACTGAAATTAAATTCTTTTCAAATTAGATAAAAACAGACAAATAACATTTTATTTCAAGAGTGACTCTTTAGGTGCATTTAAAAATTACTAATTCATTGAAACAGGAAAAAAATTGCAAATAGCCAAGCCAGGCGCCGGGTGGGGAAAACCGATTTTCCAAAAACGCGTTATTTATAGGAGGATGAAAATTTGTGATTTTCCGATTTGGCATCTAAAGTTTCTACGAGAACTTTGGTCCCTCCTAGATCCATGATTTTTCAACAATGGTGTAAGAACAAGAGGTGGGAGGAGTTACAGTATCATTTGATCCAGAACGGCAAAATTATGGTTATGTACTTTGTGCGCGATCCCTTATACATGCAATGAGTTTTACTTTTAATTGTGTGAAGATAGATCAATTTCTTGTGTCACATTTTTCGTCTTTACATAAAATATTGGAAATAATTGCAGTTAGACAATACGAATTGATAAAAAATAGCCTAGCTACACTAGCTAGATGCTAGATCATTTCCTTAATCCGTTTTTTAGAGAATCCTGTTAGAAAAACTTTTAGGTTAGGTTAGAAAAACCAGGAAATTCAAATTCGACCGAAACTTTTTTCTTTTTGATTAAAATTAGTAAAAACACCCATGACCCGTACCAAATAAAATGATTACAATTGACTTTTAATACATGAATTTTTATTCCACCAATTTCACATATTATGTTTCATATACTAGCAAAGAAAATTTAACGCAAATTAGTACATAATTTTGAGCTTTCATTCAAGTTAAATAATTTGAGATGCCCCTCGAAAACGTTTAAAGAATTTAAAAGAAATTTTTAATTTTTTGGATCCAAGATTCTTCAGCAATCACCTCAACGGCCGGAGAACCAACAGATTCGATGACAGGTCTGAGAGCTGGAAGTTTGTTTCCAGGAGAAACTACCGGAAGGACTGAGTTTCCTTCGACAGCTTCAATGTTTGGCTTTCCAACGGATGAAACGACACCGGATGCGGATGGAGATCCAACAGATTCGATGATTGGCTTCACAATTGGAA
>JABASD010004771.1:0-14354 GCA_019776165.1 Pogonognathellus flavescens | reverse complement strand
CCATAAAACAAACGAATGCTGTAAAAGAATAGCCTCTAGGTGAATGAAGTAAATACTCATAAACAAAAAATAATGAACTTTTAGAGTAAAAGATTAGCCGTTAGGTTGAATACGAACTGAAAATTAGAATATCTTATGCATAATGCAATGGCATAATGATATGCTTAGTTTTATTTGCATATGCCTACTTTAATTAATTCTATTCTGAGTTGTAATTAAATTCGTATATTATGTCGAATATGAAGTTAAGTAAGTTGTGAGCTCTTCCAATAATAAACAGAAAACACATAATAATAAATCACTCTGTTGTACAATAAATTTCAATTTAGTATTTACTGCTACAATAAACTACAATCAACAATTCAGTCAATCACATGAGAGAATAGCAGTATGATTTATGTGCTACATTATATTATGTTCTATTACATTCAATAAGAAGTGTTCACATTTCATTACTTACAAATAAACATAAACCAGATACAACTTATAGTCATTCATTCACAATAATAAGCACTGAGTATTTGGTTTTACTGTTTACTTGTTCTTCTGTCTTTTGCGAGTAAGGCATTGACATGCTTGCATATTAAAAAGATGTAAAGAAGAAGAGATACAATATTAAATTCATTTATTGCATTTTTGAATCGTAGATATTCTGAGAAATTACGTTTCTCAATTATATACAAATGATTTAGAACAAAATTATGGCGAATGATACTGAATTAATATATTTATAAACAAAAAGGTGCAACTTAATAGTTTGTTGCATCCATTAAACTATATTGAATGTTGGGATCATAGATCGTAGCAGGGCTGACTCAATTATTATGAATCGAGTCTGGCTATGATCGTAGTTTTGCTACGATCTGTGATTACGATATGAATTTTGGTAATTATTTTTTTCTTTAAGAAGTAGTGAGCATGTCCAGAGGAAGATGACCGCTGTCACCAACAGCACGTAGGATCACTCTCCCAGATGGAAGAATACTTAAATACGTAAGGCTAGTATGATTCAAACTGATTCGAAGCCAAGCTTCTCCAGGAAACTGCATTGCTCTATGATAATAAATATTAATAAATATTAATGAGGAAGTTAAAACAGATTATAAATATTACGATTAAAGTAATTTCAATGTTATCAAAATATTTATGTATACCTGCATATAAAGTAACGAATTACATTTGCGTGACAAACAATTATTTCGTATGAATCTTCGGTTTGATCAGGTTCAGCTCGATGAAAATATTTGCGGAAAGCTGCCTCGATTCGTGCCCCATCTTGGAAATACTGCTGCGATAATCATATTTAGAGATAGTTACTTACAAGTTAGTCTAAAGTCTAAACTAGGTTAAGATATCAATATATAGTAAGATTTACAAATACTGTAGATTAGAGTAAAATACTTACATGTTGATCTGGATGCCAATGAGAGACAGGAGGATCAGGAAGTGCAGGTGCACCTTCTCGTAATAACGGATCCTTGACTTCACATTCCAACCCAGGTTGATCTACATGCGCTTTGACTATTTCCATCGTCTGAAGTGCTCTAGTCATGTTGGAACAAATCAGCGATGTGAAATTGATTTTAAGGCTCTTAAGACGCTCTCCTGTAAGAGCCGCTTGCTGTTCACCTAAAGGCGTAAGTGTTTTATTACAATCGCCCTGTCCATCCAAATGGTATTGTCCATGACGAACAAGAATGATGTGTCGTACACTTTTGGATTTCTTTTGTTCCAACAAATTTTCTTTATCTTCTTCTTTAGTTACTTTGGATCGCTTCGGGGGTTTGATCAGACTGTACGGTTCCCTCCTAATAATCATGCAAGCAAACATAATAATCAAAAATCAATCGTTATTGGTCAATGGACACATTGGTTAACAACTTGGCTAACATGACAATAAATCCATTTAATTTTATGACTGACGGTACTTTAACAAACAAAAATTCAATATCTCTTTAAATGTCAAATGTATATATAGTAATATAAATATCAAAACTTACTTGTCCCAATTGTAATCCCACTTTGCAAAACCATCTGGGACATTACTAGGACTCGATGGACTCCAAGACTGAGAACAATTTGCAACGACAACAAATGACGATCCTACCGCTGCTGCTCCGATCAATTTTCCGAACATTAAAAGTTTAGACCTCATTTTGATTTAGTAAACAGAAAAAAAAACCCTGGTCTATTTAAATTTATTACTAAAAAAATTGGATCGAATTCAAACAGTCGTTGCTACTTGTTGTCGTCTTGGAGTCCGTTTTTGCTAACCAAACCCACCGATGTGACTTGTCACCGAGTTGAGATCACCCGAATGTTAGAGTCAAAAAGACCGGCTCCCGGCTTCTCAGGTTGAAGAATAATGGTGAATAGAGAGACACGCTTGTTGATTCTTATGACATGTGCAAGTAAAAATTCAAAGCTACAGTTACAGTTATAAACCATTATTAGGAAAATCAATTATCTAATTAAATACAGTTAATAAAAATTGGAATTTACCTGTGGTTGACTGATTTGGACTAATTTGGAGTTATGGAGTGTGAATTGTGATATTGTGAATGCAGTGGGAAATAGTTCGGTAATGCGAAAGTGAGAATTCTACAAGAGGATTTTACCCACGGATTTATCGCCGCAATCGTGTTTGCATTTCATAGCGTATGATTGAGGCATTGGTTCTTCTGTTTTGTCTCCTTTCTATAAAATGACGTGACTTGTCAAAGGCGCGTGACTGTGAATTGTCAACATAATTTAAATCAAGCTGTTTTTAAGCTTAGAAATTAATTATTCAAAGTCTCGATTTCTTTTACACAGTTTTTTCCATTCTCTTTATTCATTAGTTAATTGCAACCCCATTAGTGTTCTACCATCTACAGTGAAAATAATAAAAATTAAATAATGTGTGTTGGTACTGACAGCTGAAATAATTATTTGTTCATTATTAGCAATTTGGTTGTAATAAAACTTGACACAATACTGTCAACTGCATATAGATTCTTTAGTTAGTTGTTAGTTATATAGTGTTAGTCATTACACATTAGTTAACTATGGTTAAAACTTGAAAGTGTGGTTAATTTAGCATGATTGATGTGATTTTTGTGTTAAACTATAACATAATTTATACCAGACTAATAATACCACTTACCTGTAATAATATTTGACAACAGGAGTTCAGTGTCAGTCACATTTAGAGCGGTGAGTTAGACATAAAAATGTAATTAAACTACTTTAATTACGCTGAAAAGGCATAAAAAGGTTTTTAGTATGAAATTGAATTTGTGTGTACAGTCAACAGTTCAGTATTAGTTGTTAGATTTTTATGACAACACCTCTGTGCCGAAATAACAATATTTGTGACCTGTGTATTTAACAATTGTCGAAGGGAGTATAATCAGTTTATACTGTAGACAAGACAATAGGGATACACAACAAGACTGATAATATCATGTGGAACGAAGAGGAATCTTTTGCTGAGATCACGCAGCTGCCACCAGAAGTTTTAAAAGCCATTGAACAAGTACATAAAATCTTTTTATGATCTACGTTATTGTACAATCATTAAATATTAGGTTGCAGTACTGCAGTAATTTGTTTGCACTGGAGGAAACACATTTTCATTTCCTGTCATTTTTTCAAGGTGCTGCCAAGCGATGATCCGTTGGACCAAACTAATTTTGACGCTGTCTCGCACATAAACTCTTTGTTTCCCACGGAGCAATCTCTTGCTGGCTTAAATGATGTCATTACCTCAGTTGAGAACGAGATAGCACATATTGACCATGAAATACGGGGTTTCGTTCGTCATCAGACGGGAAAAGGTGTCCAGGATGGAGTGTCTGCCCTGACAAGAGCTCAGGCATCCATTGAGGCTTTGGTTGCTAAAGTGTTGGACATGAAGGGTCGTGCTGAGCAAAGTGAGACTGCAGTTAGGGATATGACTAGAGACATTCGTCAATTAGACACTGCTAAACGCAATCTAACTTCTGCCATTACTACCCTTAATCACCTCAATATGTTGGTGGCTGGTGTCGACACACTACAGTAAGTATTTACTGGATAGATATAGTTTGAAATAATTGGGTTAATTAGTGACACAATCATGGCTAGTTAATTATTGTCTTAGAAAGGAAGTAGTAAAATATGGTTAAAGTGGTAAAATATGATATCTGAATTAATAATAATGTTTAATCAACCTTAACAATTATTTCAGAACTCTAGTCAAAAAGCGGCAGTATGGAGATGTAGCAAATCTTCTACAAGGAGTGGCAAATGTGGTTGAGCATTTCGACAGCTACCACAGCATTCCACAAATAGCTCAACTTGCTCAAAAGGTATGTAATTGGGATTGTTATTATAATGTTGCTTTTTTACGAACGACGCTCTCTGTATATGTTTCTAATTGATGATGATTGTAACTCAGGTTAAAGACATTAAAAAGGAGCTGGGAGATCAGATCAGTTTAGAATTTCAAGAATCATTCTCAACTACAACCACCAGCATAAATGTAAAGCAGATGAGTGAAGCTTGCTTGGTGTTCGATGTGTTGGAACCTCACATTAAGCATGACCTTTTACTTTGGTTTGTGGGAATTCAGCTCAAGGAATATGGAGTACTTTTTGACGAAAATGAAGATTTAGCGTGGCTTGATAAAGTAATAAAATGTTATCCGAGGAAAAGGAAAATACACTAACATTGATTCAGAATGAGACAAAATCTGTTTAACTGTTAATGTGTTTATGCATGTAGATCGACAAAAGGTATGCTTGGTTAAAGAAGCATTTGATTCAGTTCGAAGAACGATATGGTGCAATATTTCCTCCTCATTGGGATGTTTCTCAAAGAATTGCCATGCAATTCTGTCATCAAACACGACAAGACTTGGCTAAAGTTATGGGGAAACGAAGACACGAAATAGATGTTAAATTATTATTAAGCGCAATACAAAAAACTTATTCATTCGAAAATTTATTATTTCTGC
Source organism: Pogonognathellus flavescens (assembly GCA_019776165.1). Taxonomy (NCBI): domain Eukaryota; kingdom Metazoa; phylum Arthropoda; class Collembola; order Entomobryomorpha; family Tomoceridae; genus Pogonognathellus; species Pogonognathellus flavescens. Next base: position 9,376 of record JABASD010004771.1, on the reverse strand, counting down.
GATTTGGGGGCCATATTCTTGAGGAAGATTTGGATTCACGAAATCCGTTTTTATCTCCCACGGCAGATGAAGATGATAAAAATCCATTCCTAACGAAACCTATATCGCCGCCTGTAGAGGAAAGGAAAATCATTCCAAATAAATTTAATAGAATTATTACACAATGCTTCGATCCATTCCTTTACATTTATATCGAAAGTCAAGACAAGTAATTCTGATTATTATTTTATAAACAATTATGACGTTGTTATTTTAAGGCCAATAGTATACCTAATATACTTTTGGTGTTTTAAGGAATCTTATGGAGCTGATTGACAAATTTGTTGGAGAATTAAGAATAAATGGATTTCCTATACCTCAGACACCAGACGCAAGTGGTGTTGTGTTGTCCAACTGTGCTGACTTGTAAGCATCCACAAGCTGAGATAAACATTTATTTACTAATTTCGATTTAGAAATTTTAATTGTGGATTTTATTTGCAGATTTGTCTTTTATAAGAAATGCTTGGTTCAGTGTACTCAATTAAGCTGTGGAGAGCCTTTGCTCAACTTGGGTCACGTATTCAGCAAACGATTGAGGGATTACTGTAACAAAATCTTACAGGCGAACCTACCGAAGTAAGTTAACTATAATATCTCTAAAAACTTGCATCTTGCTAATATATTCACATAGCCAATAACAACTCAATAATTATTTCAGAGTTGTGACAGCTACAACATCCTTAACATCCGTCTCTAATTTAACTCGAGAGTTGAGGGACTTAAACACAACAGGTCTAATTCAAAATTTTCAGTCACTTCTCAAGGAGGGCGAAAATGTTCGTTTCACTCATCAAGAGCTATACAGGATATCATGGTAAATAACAATAATATTATCTACAGTAACAAACTGCCAACACTAATAAAGTTTCAGTGCCTGAATCGTGACATGACACTACATATTAATATATTTTGAAAATGAATTTTACGAATTTTGGTAGCATTCTAACCACAGCAGAGTATTGCGTTGAAACGACCCATCAACTCGAAGAAAAGTTAAAGGAAAAGCTGGGAGAAATTTCCGCGAAGTTGTCTATGGATCATGAAAAATCCTTGTTTGCGGAGGTGATTGACACTTGTGTGTCATTATTGGTTCATGATTTGGATTCAGCATGCGAACCGGCCTTAGCATCCTTGCATAAAGTATGTGGATTTTCATATAAATTCAGAGTATTATAGCAACGATTTTTGAATGCACAGTATGCACTTTTATTAGTGAAGTTACTGGCAAACTACTGGCTAATGTATTTTTTAAATATGACTAGACATCATGGAATAACATCGAGGCGGTTGGTGACCAAAGCAGCTATGTTTCTGCTATAACATCTCAATGGCGAGTCACTGTGCCAACTCTAAGGGATTTCTTGGCTACTTCAAGAAAATATTTCGTCATATTTTGTCAACAGTTCGCTAAGTAAAACCAAAATTATGTTATCAATACTTATACTTAGCCAGAATGCTTAAGGATCGTGAATAATTTAATGGTTTTTGTTTATGCTATAGATTATTTATGGGAAAGTACATCTCGGGCTTGTGTAAGTGCAAAAGTATAAGCAAAGCTGGTGCTCAACAACTTTTACTCGACACACAAAGTTTAAAGACGGCTCTTTTGGATTTGCCATCCATTGCGCTTACAGTAAAAAGAAAACCGCCTGATAAGTAAGATAATAAAATTGCGAACGAATTTTTTAAGTAAACAGAACTAATGACAATGTAGAATTAATGAAACTTTAACGTTTTCTACAGATATAGTAAACTAGTTGTGAAAGAAATGGGGAAAACGGAAATGCTTTTGAAAATTGTAATGGCCCCCGTTGAACAAATTCCGTCATTTGTAGATCACGTTGCTAAGCTTATTCCTGATTGTGATATAAATGAATTTATGAAAATCTTGGATATGAAAGGCTACAAAAGAACAGAACAAGGTCAATTTGTGGAACTTTTTAAAAGTAAAATTGCAAACACAAATGGCTGTCAATATGGCGATCATTCAGAGTTGGATCCCAGCGAAACAAGCGTAGAATCAAGTCGTATTAAAAAACTGGAAAAGCTAATTAAAAAACGACTTTAACCGTTAATAAATTATAATAGTAAAAATTATGAATTAGTTATTGCATGTTTAGTCAATCATGGTTGTATCAAACCCTAATTTTTTGACGTTGTATTTTTTCCGTTTATTCTTCAAATAAATAACAATATAAGTTGTAATCAAATCTGGCGATTATCGTTTTACAAAGGTACCACTCTATACACACTCAGAAATTATTAAACAGTATAAAACGGAATATTTCGGTTTATTCTACACATTCCATCAATTTACATACCTATACCTAATAAAAATGATAGCAGGTACTCACACTCCTTTGATTACCGTTTATTACTGCGTTTATTTATTTGTTGCCTTCTAAAGTATAAAGTGTAAATCACAGATGTGTGCACATTGATTCTGAATTAATTAGCGAAAACAATATAATACATAGCTTAATTATCTTATTACTCGGTAGTTCTACGTTATGGAAGGCCTTATTGGTTTTTTTGTGTTGTTGTATTCTGTACGTAATAGTAGTAATATTATTTGTAAGTAACTAAAACATTTGTTTCTGAATGGCTTTCATGACAATTACTTTATGACTGTATTGTTTTTAGATACACATCTGCGTAATACTATTTTGTTCTCCTGTACTATATATTATATGTACATATTTTTATAGCTCAAGTAATGGTGTAACAACAATGACCGGGTTTACGAACATCACAATCATTTTCGCATGTTAAGAGAGTGGAGGTGACGGTTCTGTTCCACTAACAGTTTAGTACTCTAAATTAACTTAGAGTAAATAGTCTAGATGATTGTATTGCAAATGTTTACATGATTGCTAGAATATTATAGGGTCGCATTCGAATCTCCCGTTCCCATTGTGATACTTGTGACTTCATTGACTATCATTGCTGCCACTTGCCACGCCAGTTCCTCCTTAGCCTTAGGATTAGAAAACAAATTAATCTTACTTTTCATTTCTTTCTATCAAATATTTATATAAACAATAAGAATTTAATTTCGGAAATACCTTTTCTTTTTCATCGTAGTTTACAAATTTTTTCATTGTCTTTGTAAGTCCAGACTCTATTAACCAAAATATAAATAGTGGAAGTTAATCTTATACACGGAAATTACTGTAGCAAAATGTAATGTTTGTTATTGCTCTCACCTTGTTTCAGGAATTCTAAGTCTGCATCTGATTCGAACTTTCCAAGAGAGTTAACGCGACCCATACTTAATTTGCTAAGTAATAAGAAAGAATAACGTTAAAACATATTTTCACGTGTGAATTTTCACATAAGAATAAAACCTAAGTGCATTGACGTACTTCATTTTGCGTTCTCGCAGACTAGACGGAACTGCCTGGGCATTTGGAGAAGGCAAACTGTTTGAGCTACTGCTGCAGGTACTCGTAGACTCTATGAACATTACAATTAGAATGAAGAGTATTATCACTTTATTACAGAGATACATTATCTTTAGTAACACACGCGATAAACAAATTAATATACATACCAGATCTTTTATGATTCTTCGATGGAAGGCTGAGCGAATTTATTAAATCGGACAGAAAGGCTAAGAATAAGGAAGACTTTAGAAAAACGTCTAGACAATTTACATGGAGGAAGGCGAAAGCTTCAGCACATGCTCTATCGAAACAATGTGCGATTTCATCATTAGAACAAATCAGTCGTTCTACTTCACTCCGAATTTCATCACGGAAGCCTAATGGCTGGGGGGCTTGCAAAGATATGTATCTAAAAATCAAATCAATCGTTAAAACTATACAATCATAATCGGCACTTTCTGCACTATGAAACGAACGAAATAATTTCATTTGCTTCAGCAGTACAGGAAATATGGTTGCAATATTTAAACCTACTTCTCATAAAGCACCATCGCATCTCCCCGAGCTAGTTTTAAGTCTATTTTACTCTCCTCGTTGGAATTCAAAAATAAGAATTGCTCATAAAAATTTGTCGCTCCTAACCAAAATTCCAAAACAGGTCGCTTGTCCTCTTGGTCAACAAACTGTAAACAAACAAATATTTACACAAACCAATCAGTTTAATTTCAATTAATGATGTCATTGTTAATATTATTCTATCATTGGAAGTTGTATCCAAATAATTTACCTCCATGAAGTAAAACATAGCATTCTGATTTTTCAGGATGTCGTACAAGGATACAGAGTTGCTATTAGTGAAAAAGTCCACTTGACATTTGATATGAAACTTACTCTCCAGATAACGTGGCAAATATCTAAAAATGTGTACCATTTTATCATATTATTCAAACGTGACTTATTACGAATACTTATAAAATTACGAAAAGTTACTTACTCTTCTTCCAAAGATTGCCTCATCAGACTTTGTGCTTTAATGAGCCATTGGAAAGCGTCATTTTTGCCATCTTCAGACTCGAGTACAGTAAGATCTATATTAAGATGCGTTTTTTCAATCTGAAATTTAGTTCGAAATACTTCATCTTGGTCCCTAGATTTGGATTGATTGCCTTCCAAGAAGGCACTGCTTTTCTTGTCCGCTACATGTTTGAATTGCTCGATTTTCTCCCAAAATATAAAAAGCTCTTCGGCACCATCACTACGTAAGAACGCTATAAAATATTCTTTGGCCCAACTTAAAACATTTTCTAATGTTATAAAAATTCGCTTTTGAGATTTCGCTAGTGTTTCTGCAGTCAGATCTGGAGGAGCCACAAAGTTGCTTAATGGTGGATTTTCAGGTATTACTCCATGAGATTTCAATTTAACGTCTTCAATAACACCTTAAATTAAGTTAACAATGATTCTTGAGTAAAACAATGACAATCATCATGGTTATACTGATATTCTGTGTACAATAATACTATATGCCTTTTTACCGTTGGTTTTCAGCTGTTCCGCTTCACCGGTTCGTTTTTTTCTGAAGAAAGGCATTTCTTAATCATGCGAATGAACAACATGATCTTCTGTAAAACACCTTAATAATGTTGAAACGTATCCTTCGGTTACCTATAATTAAATGATTTAATTTAATACATGAAATATTGTGTCTTAATTAAAATCCTGAAATAAAAATTCATTGCAATGTAAATAAATAATTGTATATCTCCACATGAATTTAAATTAAAATTGTTTCAATGTTTGTTGGTAAATTGTAGAAAGTAGAGTAGATCGTAGAGTAATCGAAAATCAACAAATAATTGAAGACTTGGTGTATAATTAGTTAAGTTTTGTGAATACTTGTTTAAATCAAATATTATCGTTGACAATTATTTCTCTCAGATATTGCTGGATTCTATCCAGGCTAGGAGTCAGAATACTTAAAATGTATCAACTGCCACTGCCCATGAAATTAAAAAATAAATAATACATTAAGCAACTTGTTTGCAGGTAAAGAGGTACTTAATATTTAACGTAATAAAAAGTAACTTTAAATTGGAAGACAGATAGTAGTTTTTAACCGAATCAATTATACTATAACCCTGAATTCTCAACGCAAGAATATTATAGGGAGACTTTCTGAATGTTCGTTAAAAACAGTGTGAAATCTAAACAGGTCTTTTAGTACTGGATATACAGAATGGCTGTTGCACTTTATTTAACTATCAACTATAAGGTCCTGTTTTTTATCGCACATTCTGTAAGTCCTCTTAGTCCTCTATTTTAATCTCCAACTTTAAACAACAACAATCAACAAACGAATACACTAACGAACATTGAGATGTTCTATCAAAAGCATAAAATCAACAATAGATATAATAAAAACTTAGAAACTTACAACATGCGATGAAAACAGCTGCAATGTTTGGGTATTCTGATTTGGAAAGTTAGACACTGAGATGAGTTTTGACAACTAATGACTGAACAAGAAAACTGAAGATTAATAATTTAGTAAACTAACAACCATCAAAAAATGATTATTAATTGGATATTTTTTATGTTGGGTTGATCTTGAACCGTTTTAGTAGGCAATAAGAAATAGAATGGAATGTACAATAAAATATCGATTAAAAGTCACAACGCGGAGAGAGAACAGTTTCAGTAATACTGTAAAATTGAACCACTAAGATTTTCAAGAACCATCAATCTTAATAAAACTGCAGTTATTCGCACAGCCCATGTTGGTTGAAATTAGGAATAGCAGGAGTTCAAATTCGGAGGAACTAGGACATAGTTTTTTGTAGTTGCAGTTTTCGCAGATTCCACAGATACAAAATTGCAAATTATGACGTACTACCTAAATGCGTTCTAAAATGAAAATATACTTTTTAGAAATTAGCTGAGATTTTAAGTTTTGGCAGCTGAGATTAGAGATTATCAGTTAACTAAATGAAGAATGAAGCACTTTCATTTCACTCAAACACAACTAACAGTTCCCATTATCTCAATCTTCAATTTTCTCAATAGTTCAACTTTCATGTTTCAAAGTTATCCTCTACAACTTCTGATGATGGAAGACTCAACTCAGATGGTGCTGCTTCTCATTTCAACTGCTGCACTGTGCACTGCAACATCAAACACGCAAAAAATGAAACATTACATCAAGTTTTTGCACAACTTCGCCATAAACGTTCCTATTGTATTCATTGCAGCTGTAAATAAATAAATTAATATAATTAATGTCAATATTAATTAATGTTAGGCACATCTAACAGCTGTAATGTATGTTCATGGCTTATGATATGCATATAATATAATAGATTACGATTACACTGTTGTTAGCAGTTTATATCAAGTTAAAAAATGGATAGCAAGACATTTTTATGCTTTGTTTTCACGCAAACAGACAGCGAGAGTGAGATGAGTACAAAGAATAATACTTGTAGATTTTATGAGAAATCGTGTATTTTTCTGATTATATTATTATCATAATGATTGAATCAGTCGTGAGCGTGACTTTGATGGACTAGGAAGGGCAGAGGCACATTTGTGAGACTTGAGAACTTGAGACTTCAGTTAGACTTGAGACCTTGAGAGAGAGAGAGAGTAGAATTGACAGTTGCTGTGTGGTGGATGAAAAGCAGAGCTAGGCTCTATTCGGTTCATGTTATGCTGATCATTCATATTTTCATGATAAATTCGGTGTGAATACTATCCATTAGCCCTGCTTACATTTATGAAAAGGAACTTGTCATAAACAAAGACCGGAAAAATGTTTTTTTCAAAATGAAAAATACGTACTATGTAATGAATTGAACAATTAATGATCCAATTGAACAATTAATGATCCAATTGAACAATCCATGATCCAGTTGAACAATTATTGATCCAATTGAACAACTATTGAACCAATTGAACAATTAATGTTCCAGTTGAACAATTACTGGCTGGCTATAAAATATTGCAGTGGTTATCACAGTATCAAATTAAATGGTTGCCTTCATTACTTCGTACAGTCAAACAAAATTAAAATTGGATTTAAGACTGCAAAGCATTAAGTAATTTCATGCTGTTGTTGCCGTACAGTAACACAGTATATGTATAATATTAATAATTGATGATATAAAATTTCTATTCAAATCATTCTGACTAATCACAAGTATAAAAATGTGTGGTCATTTAAATCTATTCAGTCAGGTAGCCTTTGAATGCGATTTATAATTCACATTATGCAGAACACGTTTCCATTTATTAAATATGCACAAACAGTCATTTTTTGTGCTTAAGTATCTAATGACAATGTCATGTCATGATAATTTTGGCTAAAATTACATACTGATTTGCATACGTCACATAGCAGTGTAGCAGGAGTTGATGAAATATTTTTTCCTGTGTACGTAAATAACCTACCTTTCTCGTTTAGATATTGATATTATAAGTACAGGTTTATAATGAATACAAATACGAACAAAAATGGAAATTTAGATGCTATTTTTGACTGTAGGAATCCTATTATATATTATAATGTTACTTAAAGCAATAATTTTCTTTCCTACATTACGATTACTAAATATTTAAAACATCCAATTATTACAATATTCCCCTATTAATGTTGCAACATTGATACGTAATGCTAATCATGTGTGTGTTTTAGTGGAAGTTTCTGAAAATGCCATCAAATGCCATTAATGCTAGTCATACTATTACATGTACACATACACATGATATGTTAAAAAAATACTGTAGGCAGGCAATTCCTCTTCTAAGATAAATTCACGCTGTATTCAAGTTGTTGGAGAGTTGGAGTCCATGATCCTATACACATAAGAAGAACAAAGACGTGAACAAAGCATTTAGCTTACTTATTATTATATTTGCCTTATTCAAAGTACACTGATATTCAGTAATGCTGTATGATTAAATTTGCATATATTTTACCATTCGACTTAAATGATCCTACACGATGTAGGTACTATATTATGAACTCACTTTACGTAATTAGCTCTGTCGGATTTTATGCATAATGAGTAAGAATTGTCATTCTGAGCAATATTTAGAACATTCAACTACAATACCTAACAACATTCTCTTGTCATTGTCAAACCGAAATTACAGTGAAGTAGCTACTATTGTAAGCTTTACTTTTGTTGGTTGACTTATGCTAATATAATCATTTCTCGGTTTATAAAACTCTTGAGCCAGCTTGGTGATGTCGCAGTAAGCAATAAATTCTTGACCACTTCAGTTGTAATTTTCTTCTGCACACTCTCCTTTTTCCCTCTAAAGTTCTTCCTAAGGTTAATTGCTATTTTTGTGATTTGGTATTTTAGTACACTGTATTAATCATGAGCAGACCGCAGACCAGGCAAACTCAAAAGACGCGTCATCCATTCGAAATAAGTGAGACCTCTGATTTTACGACAGCAGAAGAGTCAGAAATGGATTATAATGGTAAAGAATCCGGGGAATCCTCCTCATCAGATACAGAAGCCGTTTATGAAACTTCTCGAAGTCGTTCTCGTTCTGTTAGTCGAGACATAAATTCAAGGAGTAGAGAAGAACAACCCGAGAAACGAATCCAAAGTTCGAGCAGGACAGGTTCCTCGAGAAGGGAAGAAGAGGCAACAAAGATATTCCGCAGTTCGAGCAGGTCAGGGTCACGCTCCTCGAAAAGGGAAGAAGAGGCAAAGATATTCCGCAGTTCGAGCAGGAGCAGATCCAAACCACCCCAGCCGCCCCATGAGGTCACTTATGGACAGCAAGAGCATTTGAATAGACAGAGAGAGAGACCAGGATCGTCGAAGACAAATGCCGAGGATGCTGTAGTACTGCCCTTATCTCGACAACGAAGTCATGGTGGCTCAATGAACAAAAATGGTCACTATTTGGCTCTGGATATTCTGAAAAGTAAG
>JABASD010004770.1:0-14356 GCA_019776165.1 Pogonognathellus flavescens | reverse complement strand
ATAAAAGATTCGGTGGACTTGACGCAGTCTTTATTGCTAGATGATTTAGAATTTGTGCAAGGATCTCCCGATAAGACGAATAATTCTTCTCCGTTTGCAGAGGAGACTCCAGAAACAAAATTACAAAACTCCGCAAGAGGAATTGGATTAACAGAAAGTCCATATGTTTCCAAGACTCCTTTCAGTGAAAATGAATTTGAAGACTCTGAAAAGCCATGCTGCAGCAAATCTTTAAACTATCTGAACGTGCAGTATGAAGTTTCTCCCAATAATACCAGTCCAAACATCGAGGCTTTAATTCGAAGTGAAAATTTCCCACCCTCTTCAATGATTTTGCACCAACGAAACGTAAATTCCAGTAAACAAAGCACGTCAATACTAGAAACACCCACCAAAAAGGTCCAATTTAATTTCAACGAAAATTTAATCAACACCCCTTCTCCAGTTCATAACTTATCTACTACTCCTAAAAGCATTTTGAAATAATTTTAGTTTATAAAAACATAACGCATAAGTATATTATACTTATAAAATATAACGTATCACGTATTATATTATATATTTATAATTATATAGGGTATTAAAACAAGAAAGATGTTACTTGGTAAAAATTGGTTTTCTAACTTAAGTGGTTAAATAATGGTGTAGACTTTAGACGGAAATAAAAAGCTAATGAACAATACACATCTAAAATTTGTTACTATTTCTAGTCCGTAAATCATAAGGTGAACTGCTAATAGTTAGATGGGAATATGGGAAAGAGTTGTTTCTGTTTGAAAACCATTATGTGATTCATTCTGTTATTTGCCATGTGTGATACCATCAATATGTTCAGTTAATTTGGTCACACCAGTTTATGATCGATTTGCTTCTTCAAGTTTTCAATCTTGCTTTTCAAATGGCTTTCTTCTGATTGCAAATGTTGCAGTTGGTTACGAAGTTTTCTTAATCGAGCTTGGTGCTGTTTCTAATAATTGAAAATATCAGGATCATTAAATATTTCTCACCCACTTCATTGTCAGCTAGACAGTTGTAATAAACACTGTAAACGTACTGAGGTACATATTATACTGAAGTACAAATAGTCTACTAAGTCTACTTCAATATATATTTGGAAGTTGTAGTCCATATAATTGTATTGATGGATTAGTGGATTTACCTCTTCAACTTGACACTGAATTTGTAGCTTGTCAATTGCGTCTTTCGTTTCGTCTATTTCTACATACATCCCATCATTTCTCATTTCCAATTCGGCCATAGACTGATGAATGGCTTCGATCTTATTTTGGTACAATTGCAGAGTAGTTCCATTGGTAATATGTTCAAGCTCAGGATCCCTGGAATCTAAGCGATGTTCTAAAAACAAAAACATAAATATTGTTGTTGGCGTTGTTAGGAATAAATGTAACTATTTAACATGCTTATAATATTATTATTGTTGTCTTCTTTTGTTGGCCTTTAGCATTTGGCCGATTCATAACTTATAAAAAAGTTTACCTATAAGTGATGTTTTTTTTTAAATGAAGGGATAGATTGGTAGATATTAGATATGTAGTTGAATTTAAGACATTATGTTGTATCAATGCACCATAGTATACGAATGGATCATACAATAATGTGCCTATCCTATTACCTATACGCATTTACTTAATTCAGATCTGTTTAGGTTAGTTAGGCTCTACATGAATATAAATATATTCGGTAAATAACAATGCAGAGTAAATTCGGTAAACACAAAACAAGCGAATACATGCACAATGCACTGCACATGACAGAAAATTAGGATTGTATAATACTTGAATTATGTAAATGTATTTTGTTTCAAGTAAATTTACAAAATGCAAACTTGGACTTACTCAACTTATTTAACGCTTCAACTTCTTGTACCAGAGCTTCACATTCCGGGTAAAGACATTTGTCAGCACGCTTTACTTTCTGCTTGTGACTATTTTGACTCTCAACTAATTTGTCCCGAATAACTTTTGTTTCAGCAATTCGTTCCTGAAGTTTAATCCCTTTTAGTTCTAAGCGAACCATTTCTTTTACAAGATCATTTGTTTCTTCTTCCTTTTCGTCATATTCTTTTTTGGCATAGTAAAGTCGCTCATTCAAGGACCGCAGATGCTGTTCCCCAATACATAGCTCGGCTGATTTTTCGTTGGTACGTATTTCCTCTATGAAAAAAGCAACAAAAATTATTTCCCAATATTCATTTAGTTCCGGTTTTAGTAGCACATCCAAAAATTGTAGTGATTTGTTCCAACTTACGAGTGATGAACTCATCTTTGATTTTTGATAGTTCATTTAGAGCTTTTTCGGTGTTGGCTCGAATCATAGCATGTTTCTGAGAAATCAGTTTAACCGTTTCGTGATCCACATTTTCTTTTCCGTCAGCCATCGTTCATTTGCTCCCAGCAGCCATGTGTTGTATACGTTTACACTACACTACCAGCAGCGGGCAGCCCAAGTTTTAGTGTAGCAATCAAGAAAAAGTAGAGGACTGAAAGTTGAAACTGGAGAAAGGAACTTAAAGTAAGTAAACTAATCTCTAATTTCAGCAGTTCCTCCAGTGAAAACGAGTGAATTCAGTTGTACTTGTAATGAAAGCCTTATACAAACAAGAACAAAGAAACAAACATGGAAAGTAAACATAACGTGAACGATAACCAATGCAATTAAATTGTACCGCCTTAACTTCATTGTTCTTTCAGGACATTCAGGAACGGAACGGGCTTGTAAAGATCTTCCTTGTGTAGACGGTGCTGCAGACGGAGGGAAACGTGTCGCGCTCGCGGTCGGGTCGATTTGGTCTTGTCACTGCCACTGTCAGTTGTCATTAGTCGTCAACTAGTAAGTTAGGAGGACCGAAGATTCCGGTGAGGAACAATTTTAGAAAATCGTTATTCAGGTCAATTCAGCGAAGTTCAAGAAGGTGAGATATTCAGTCAGTTCAGATTTCAGTTTCAGTTGTAATTATTATAATAACATTATTACCAAAATATAGATTCCTAACTCCTATCAAGGTTAATAGATGATAGAGTAGATTCCTATTGTGTAAGCTGTAGAATGTAGAAAAGACAGCTGGCAATAGGAATCTATCCAAAATAGCCCAATTTTTGACAGCATTTAAATAGCACATAATATTACTATTTCATACTCCCATAAAGTTCATACATCATAGTACTAAAAAAATGTCAATGTTAATTAATGTTAATTAGTTAATAATTTAATTCACTTTTACTCAAACTAGACTATCTGAAAAATGTCAGCTACCGGTTCGGATTTTTCGGATTCAGAGGAACAATTAACATCAGAACAATTATCATTGGAGTCCTGTGTAACTGATGAAGAAAGTGAAGATGACACTGCGACTGCTAATGCAACTGTTTCATCTAATATTGAATTTCGTAGGGAATATACCGAGTTAATTGGTGCTGTGGATGGTAAAGAACCTGATTGACAATGGATTTTAGTACATTTATTCTTTTTACTGAATTCTCTTATATTATTCTCAGAATTCACGTTGGAAGATGGTTTGGAACAACAGAAGGAAATGAATAAAAATATCAAAAGAAGCAAAACAGTCTTCGAATCTTTTGAAGGTAATACGTATAATTACATGTTAAATAATGAAATTCACATAACGTCATCTTTATGTATTTAATCAATTGTTCGATTTTTTCGTTTAAGGGGTGCAAGCGAAATGTACATGGCATGTTTTCACACAAAAAAGTGTTCCGAAATCGTAAAAGGTTGGTCAGACAAAATTGGAAACGATTACTCTAGATTCAGGCTGGATAAATTCTTACAAGCTGTGGTATGTATAAGCTGTTTTAGAAACATAGTGTTTTTAGATTTGTCAAGTTTATTTTTAAGCCCAACTGAATATATTATACTTATATTTTGCTTCGTTATTTATTGCAGAAGAAATCTTATACAGACGGTATAAGTTCGGAAGAATATTCAAAAGATTCGATAATAGAAAATGTTCTACATTTGGAAAGTACTAGTTGTGCAAAGACAGCACCCACATTCAGTGGTATCAGGGGATTATTCAACAGAGAAACTTTTTCCGTTGCTCCAGCCGCTCCAGCTCCCAAAGCTGCAGAACAGACTACAGTTAAAACTCCTCGTGCACCTCGAAAGAAAAGAGATTTTGATCAAACAAACGCTACTCAGCACACTGTCGTGAATTTGACGGAAGAGCAGAGGACTGCTACGGACACGAGTGCTGTGAAAATATCAATGGATCTTCTGCATATGTTGCACGCTCACAATCGGCAGCATGATAAACCTGTTAGCCTGTATGAATTCGCCATGGACAAATCATCTATGAGTAAAACTATTGAGAACATATTTTATGTGGCATTTTTAATCCGGGATGGACATGTGTCTTTGACAAAGGAAGGTCTCGCAAATCTTATGCTTAAACCTGAAACGCCACCGGAAAAGGGTGATTCCGTCGAACGCGAACAACACATTCTTTCCATTTCTTCTAACCAATGGAGGGTAACATGAAACTATAGTTTAATTGCTAGTATGTTAATACTAATTGAAAGGAAATGTAAATAAATCCAGTTTTTTATTTCGTAGAATTTGGCCAAAGCTTCAAGAGGAGATAATATGATTGCGCCAAGGCATGTTGACCGTTCAAAATATGGAAAATCAACAGCAGGAACATCGAAGTCACAAATTGCAACTTCCTCGCCAGAATCTCCCGAGATGACACCAAAAAGGAAAAAATTGAAAAAATAGAGAACGAATACAAGCACTGAAAAAATGACACAACTTTTACGAAGTAGATTTTCATGAATTTAATTTAAACCGCATCATCAACATGTGACTGTATCCAGTCGCTATAAAATGAAGGAATCATTTGTATAGAACTCTTAAGGTATGTAGGTTTTCTGCTGATACTTTGATTTTAACTTTGATTTTGTAATTAAATTTATTTTGTGAAGTTGTTACAACTATCTATATAAACATGTCACTGAAGCTTGTACAAACGATACAATTAACGAATTAATTAGCTTTGTTGCTGCTTTAAGGCGAATTGTCACTTATACTCAAAAAATATGATTACATACAGTAGAGGATAGGATTAATGAATAATGAAATCTATAAAAATTTGGTAAAAAATTGATAAAAACTGTTAATACAAATCAATCGTAAGTAATATTCTAGATAAAAGAAAAAATCAGGTTTAAGCTAACAAATTAGTTAAGAAGTTATATAGCATAGAAAATTAATGAAATGATTAAGATAAAATTAATCGATTTGAAGCAAGGAATCCAATAAATGTAGTAAGTTAAGCATTACAGTATTCATTAAATGTGTTGCGTCGATGCATCTTATTCAACGGAAAAACAATCACTTGCTATTTTAAAACTTCGCTATTCAAAAATTTTAATGGTATGTAAAGTAGTGTTTTATTACGTGATTCTGAGGATAATTGAACATAACATTTAGTTATAAATACAATTATGAAAATTATCTGTCGATTCATTGATATTGATTTTAGAAAGTTATTCTAAAACATCAATCATACTGTTAATTGGTCCATTCCATTCTAAAGGTAGGCAGGCAGGAAATGTTATCAAATCAGGTTACTTCCTCCGAGTTCCTCCTGAGTATTCATTGTATGACTAAATATAATTTCCCTTGTAATTTTGGCAAAGTTTGTAAGACTAGAAGCTAAAAGTGCAACATTTACTTATTTTATTTGTACACCTATATAACTATAGACTATTTATTAACATGGACATGTATTTATTAACATGTATTTACATTTTTCTTTACTTTTGGTTTTCCGAAGTAGAAGTACCAGGTTATATGCACGGTTCCTAGATATTCTACGAACCGTGGGTTATAATATGAACATCTTTATAGTAAATTGACCTAGCATTCCTATAGATTTAAGATGTTGCATTTATCGCTTACAATAATGTATTACAGGAGAGGAAGGCCTATACATATTATAAAAGTTACACACAAATGATGATTTGATTAGGTATACGGTGTACTGTAACAATTTGTTACACTGCTTAAACGTATAAGTAGTTAAAACAGACAGATTGGCTCATTAGCGCATAAGAAATCATATAGAGCTGTCAAATTACAATTTTGCACAACACAAACTCGACTGTTTATATTATGTGCTCTGCCTAGTGATTTTGACAATGATGCGTATGGACAAAATGACTATACGAATTACTATGAACAGAGATAACGTGTTTAGGTACTCTGTACTGTGAAATAGTTTTGTGGAGTATATAGGTACCTAACCTGTAACACACCAGTAAAGAAACAAGGATCACCTTGCAACTTCTCCACAAAGTTAACAAAATGAAACTAGAGCAATGCCAAACTGAAGCAAATGTAGACAATAAGGTATATGACAAAAGCAATTCTATCTAACAAATGGGCCAGCCAAGCCCAATCTTCTTGGTATGGGTTTCTTGGGTCAACCAGTTTCCCTTCGTCGTCAGCACCGCCAGCTTCCTCCCCTCCATCACTCCCTTTAACATCAGGTCGAGGGTCCAAGCAGAGAATCTTTGCTGGTACACTGTCCAGAAAATTTTTAATGACACTAGGCAGGGGAACTGGAGAAGTTCTCTTCGTGTTGGCCAAATAGCGAAGACAGATTGTCCAAATTAATGCCACGGTCACCATCAGCAAAGAATCTCGGTAGAACAGAACTGTGCAATGAGAATGATACAAAATTACTTGCAATTTCAATGGAGTCCCAAATACATTTAATTGCCATTGGCCTATTTTATTAAGGAAAGACAATTACGCATCGCTAGCGAACAAATTGAAACTTACTGACAAGGGGAATGCTATCACCGTTGTTTGGAATTGCAACGTAAATGTTGTTCAAGTACAGGGCATTGATGATGATAACTATAAGGATCAAACAGAGCCTTTCTGTTGCACCAGGCTGTATCCAAAAGGCAATGAGCATTGCGGTCGCAATAGCTGAAAACAAAATTTAACAGCAATGAACCATAAAATGACATTAGATTTTCATTACGTATACTATCATGTAGTTAATATCTCCGTGAAATTTTATATTTAAACTGTACTATGCTACATAGAAGTGCTACTTTTTACCATTTTAACTTTATTACACTTAGATCAACATTTATATTTATGCGGATTAAATATTTTATTAAATTTAAATTTTCTTCGTATTAGTGGCAATTAAAACTTAACTTTCTTTCAATTAAACTAATTTCTAAGGAAGTCGATTAGATTTAAAAATTGACAGTAAGCTCTTAAGCATTATTTTAAGCACTAGGTGTGTGTTTTGCAGTTTTTTGTAAATCATTTTGCTCTTTTTGTGAAAGAATCAGTCTGAAAATTCAAAGGTATGTATATGTGTATATAATATTGGAGTTCTAAATACGCATACGTGTTAATTCTGAACCATTCCTAATATGTATCTCAAGAAGTTGTTTTGCATAGAAGTAAATAAATAGCAATTGTAAGCGTAAAATCTAGCAAAGATGGGAAAGAAATTACCTAAAGCTGGAACAACGACAGCCGCTGTATGAGTGGATGACTGTCTTTCCAATTTAACAGTTACCATGAAGTCATAAAACGGAACACCAGGACAGCATGCGTAATAATTAGTTCGTTTCACAATTGAATTTGATGTTAATTTCCACTCACGATTCTGTAGCATTGAATCTGTATTCATCTAGAAAAGTAAAAGATCAATATGTATTGACTATGACTTGTATTATACAAAATCATGACATTTCATTACTTATAGCACGTTCATTACTTTGTCAGAAATTAATGTCTCATCCCACAGATTTTGCCAATTAAGTCTGAAGGAAAGAAATGGTGCAAATTGTGCGAAGACAATGAGACAAAGAAATTAAAAGCGGAATAAGCGAAATGTTTGCAATAAGATGTGGAATGCAGAAGGATAATGAGTTTGCAAACTGAATTTATCACATTCCAATGAATATTGCACTAGTGCTCACAGAATTGAAAGGTTAATGCTTTGGTGCAGAACTATGGATAGCAAATAGTAAAATGGGAATTAAGAATGCTTATGTATAAATACAGTAAGATAGGAGAATGATGGATAGTTTTCGTTAGTACTAATTGTAAGTGGAAATGACATTTGAGCATTGAAAGAGGAAAAAACTCGATTTATGAAATAAGTGGCAAATAATGTAATGAAGGCTGTCTTGGATGAATGGATTTGGAAAGGTGTAGCGAATGCCATTAATTTAATGATAATGTATTTGTGTGGTAAATATACACTTGCGCATATACCACATATAGTAAGTAGAGATACACAATTGTACTTATAAATAATATTTTGTATAAGAATAAATATACCTTTGTTGCATTAATTGGCAATAAAATGTTTAGAGCTGATCCATCATGAGCCCAAGAGCCTAAATTCAAGTAGCAAGTTTGAGTGTCGTAAGGCCATTTGCGAAGATCGGATGTGCAGCCCACTTGAAACTTTGTCGGAGGAACCCAAACAAGCCAGCCCCTGCTGAAGGCGAGAACTCGGGTGTTACCAAAATGATCAATCTCACTTTTGTCAAAACTGTTACAAAAGCACAAAAATTCAGTTGTCTCATTTTGCTGTGAAATACAAAAAGGGCTACATAATTTATTTCGAAAATGCACAGTACTTGTTGTAAACGCTGAGATCTGGTTGCCACACTTCGTGTGGTGCAAAATGAACCTTCGTAAGGTTGCCAAAATTTCTGGGGTCCCATTTCATATGGTCATCTCTCCAACTCTATATATAACAACTTGGGTCTTAATAATAATTAATTCGCAGTTACATATAAATCAGGTAGTATTTTAAAGGTTAAGGAACAAAAAGAACGTACCATTACGGTCCAAGCATGTAAAGTAAAAGCTGACCTTGTCTCATCCTATTAAAAAGTATTAAAAAGTTAATAACTACGTTACGTTTGTATCCTATACAAAATCTGGGGTAGGTATCGGTATAGACTTACGAAATCAAATCCCTTGACAAGAATGTTTATTCCTACTATAGTAGCATTTTGATGGTTCTGAATGGGGCGTGCATTTCTGTCGTAACCGTTCAAAATGCCTTGTCTTAAACGGGATATATCTATTTTAGCAAAAATGATGTTTAACAAAAATGTTTTAAAAATATAGTATACTTTACTTTCACCTCCTTAAAAATTGAGTGGTAATATATTTGTGTACAAAATACCTGTATCATCAGCTCCCCAAACTACGGTGAAGGACACAAACAGTATTACCATATAGATAAAAGGATCAAGGATGTGTTTTCCACTATGAGCATTATGAAAACTAACAAGAGACATTTTCGTAATGTCAAATAAGATTACAGTGTGAAGAGTTAAATAAAAATTAAATAAATTAAAAAGGAAACTCCCATAAAATCACATTAAGGTTTAACACTACGTATGAATAATGTGTTAAGGAAAACGCATGTAAGGGCAACGAAGGTGTTTGGCAGCGCCGTGAAATGAACTGAATTACTCTGGCTCAATAAACTCTTTGCAAAGATATGCCATACGCCCCTAGAAATGCGATATGTTAGAAGTATGAAATTGTATGAGTATCATATTTATTTTCAAGTCCAATTCATTCACATTCGTGTTAAATAACTTACTCATATAATTTCTATTACTCTATTCCAAACATATCACACTTTCTTTTCATTCAGTTTGTAACATTTTGGGAAATACACTTAGTAATCATTATAGTATCATTAGAAATATGGAATATATACTACCTACATATAAATCTGCAGTAACATACTTGGTTGGTGTAACGAACAATTAATAAATTATTTTGTTAGGTAATCTGTATCTTATATGAAATCTGAAATTTGTGTACTATTAATTGTTTAAAATTGGTGCATTGCATACATATTTTATGTGAGTAGATTTCGTTGTTGTGATAAGTTATTTAAAGCTACACTGACATGATACACTATCTGAAATATACGTTGAATTATTAAGTATTGCCTATTCTCAAAAGCAATAACCCCCAATCGAATTCACAACAAAGTATCTCATTAGTATTACACAATTATGAGGATGTTAAAGAACATGACATTTACTATGCATAATAAATCTTTTGTGTGTACCGTCATTTGATTTCGTTAAAACCACAATTTCTTTATTATTTACATCATTATAATCATTAATTCATAACGGTGCGAATTATTGAACAAATGGAACACTCAAGCGTCCTAGAGTGTACTATATAATTATAGTTTGCCGCACTCAGTTACCTATTTAGATTATTGACATAGTAAGACTGACTTAAAGTTACAATTGAGAATGAAGTGAATAATCTGTTGTATTGAAGTATGTATTTACTATTTAGATTTAGGTACCCTGCAAGAACAAAATGACATATACCTACTAGACCTAGACATCCCGACTAACAATCGGATTATTGACAATGTGTATGTTACAGTCATACATTATGCAATTATAGTCATACCAATAGTTAGTAACATTGCTCTAAAAGTACTTACCAATGTGTATTAGTACATACTATAGGCAAAAACTTGCGGCGGAGGTGACAATGCATCACATTTACATGTACCTACTATCAACATCAACTTTTAATGATTTCCTACAATCACAAGTATAGCTAAAATAAGTCAATTTTACACACATTTGGGTTGAAAATACATTTAAATGGAAACATAATATTTTTTTACTTCCTACTAACCATGACCTACACTCACTTAAGTAGGATGGCCTACTAATTCATTGCTGGTATCATACAGACAGAGAGTGCAAGTGTGGGAGTGCAAATTGAACAAAAAATTAAGCTCCGAAGGAGTACTACATTAAATGGAGGAACCTATTACTGCAGACTGACAATAAAAAACTAATGTGTACTTATACTACAATTCCCAGAAAAGTGACTAAAGATTTTTTCCCTTTCATTTGCAGATTTATTACTAACTCTATTTCGAATTCTAACATGTTTATATCCATTTACATGTGGGCACAGTCGTTGTTCTATTGACAATAAGATTTGCGTTCTTCTCAATCGTTGTCTCAGCCTACAGTACCACTAAATAACAGGTAATTTTCCATGTCCTGAAAAGCAACATTAAGAATCACCGCACGGGATGGAGAAAAAAACTATAATGGATTTAATGTATTCTTTTCTCACTTACATCGTATCTGTACTTTCAATCATGGAAACCCAGAGTCAGTGAACAATACATTTTTTGATTCAGCTGCCTACGTGTAGATATTTCCATTCGTCATACTCACGCATCAGAATTCTCAACATAAAAATGGCTATAAATGAAGAAACAGCCGAAATACTCCGTGTGACAATGCGGGTGAGTCCTTAAATATATTAGTCTAAGAATATAAAAGCCATTAACTATGTCAGATAGGACTACAAAATATATACTGTAGCATTATTCTGTAGATTCAATAATCTTCCGCTCTTTCAAAATTCATGAATCGTGAAACTAAAAGTTATAAATATAAATCAGTTCAAATCAGAGTACAAACTGTAATGCTGCTATTTGTAAAGTCAAAGCAAGTAATGTTAAAAAATAAGTAGATTCAAGTAGTCACGTAGGTGAGTAGGTATTTTTGCTAGAAAACAATTTGTGCGGATTCCCTTGTAAATGATATGAGTAACTGCGGGCCATTATGACTAAATTATTTAATAATTTAGACAGAGTTGACTTGTTGTCCCTCATGTAAACAGACTTGTTTAGTTACCTACGTGTCTTTTACACAGTCTGCGTCTACCTTTACCTTTACAGAAAACGAAGCTCATTAAACTCTTTTAATGAGATTTTCATAGCATATTATGTAAACTCTAAACTGCATTGCCTAGAAAAGTTAATGGGACGGATATCTGCGACTTCATGTGGAGTTGAGAATTGTACAAACACAACACGTATTGTTTTCTATGATTGATGGAATGAAGGTGGCAACAAAATATCTTTATCTTTGCTTTTTGCAGTGATAAATCCCATGAGTTTTCATGACTGCAGTAAAACATGTACATAAATTTTGACACGAAGTAAATTTTCAATACAGTAGCAGAAGACTTACTTAGGATTATATCTGTTTGCGCAAAAACCAAGATCCGGGTTGAGTTTTTGTCTTGATAAAATAACATTTTCTTTATGGATTCTCTGAAATGCTTTTACAAGTTTATGAAATGACTTTCTTGGTTCTAGTACGATAACTTGTACAAATCTGATGTAGAAGTAGAATGTTCCAAATCGGTTGAATCACACCACGCGGTCGGTGACATTTTCGCTTATGAAGAAGTTTTCAACACCATGGAAGTCCCAATATCTTTCGTATCTTCAAACCATGAACAACCAAATTGTACATTCAAAGGAGGATATGCAATTAGTCTTTTATTGGAACTTTCTTCCCTTCTCAATTTTAAGTTAGTAAATATAATACCAACAAAATTCCTAAACATTATGCATAGAAATACTTAGGCATTAGTCTTTAATTGAAATGAAAGCTACAATATGAATACAATACAAATATGAATCTACATTATAATATGCCTCATTCACGCTTATCATGGTATACATAGACTTGAAGTAGCAACAGACGTGGGGGCATATGATTTCGCCAACGCGACAAACAATTCGTTGGACTTATTTGTAGGCCAATATGTTCTGAGGGAGTCACGCGTTCAATTCGTCAACCCCACTTACCTCACTGGAGTTTCCAGGTATTTTATATTAATCTCTGAGAACAATATTTATTTGGTAACAATGAAAATCATGTCTCCTACATCGAATAACAAACTTTTTTCCTGAGAATAAGATTATCATTAATTGTAAGATATATTATTATTATTATCTCGCCAGTTTCAGTCAATGCTTTAATGAAATAACCACACTACTAACAAATACTACTTATTCATCTATAGTTAGTGATATAGAATATTATAGAAATTATGTCTAATTTACGTAACATCACATTTAAGAATGACAAATTACTATTTCCTACAGTTTTTATATCGCAGCCTAATTTACTATAATACTATCTAGTAAATGATTTACATAAAAGAAATTGGGAATACAATAGCAGTGTAAGTGATGACACAATTGCACAAAAAATTAATAATAAAACATTTTTTGCTTTCTGTCTTCTGTAGAAAATCTATGATTATTTTATCCTTGCCAAATCGTTAACTCGCTCAAAGTTGTAACGAAAATAAGTTACAGGGGCTTAAGATAATCGTCCTCTGAGTTTTCCCGTGCGAACATTCGTACAATTTAATTTTTTGCTCTCTTGCAGGGTGTATGCGTATATGAATCACGACTATGAGTCTAAGATGCGGGATATTCTATTAGAAGCGTTTGATCTGCGACTCATGATGAGCATTTTGGGAATTTCGCTGTTTGCTTTGTTGACCATAGGAATTCTGTCATACTTGGACTGCAGCCTTCTAAGAACCGGCCCGGATACACAAGATTTAATTTTTGAAGGAGTATCTGTCATTCTACAAAGAGGTTCACATTGTCTATACATATTTATTAGGAAAATCTTCACTATAGCTTTACAATATACACTTAGGCATGTGTCGCCCACATACAATTACCTAAGTACAAGAAGACTTACTTGTTAGTACACCTGAAAAGCTTTTGCAATACAAATTGTATTCTTTTTCATATACAGCATAGGTACTATATACATTGTAGTAGTAACAACCTTTGCGGTTAATTTATTAACTTTGAATTACACGACGATGATGATGAGTTTTATCAGCGAATTTGCTAATTGAAATTAGTTTGTCATAACTCAGCAGACATGACTGTGGGGTTTATAATTGATTGACTGTGACATTGAAAATAGAGTTGTAGTAATTCAAGCAGAGAGTCTTTCTACTTACAAAAAGAAAATACAGTAAAATGTCCTCCTGTTTTTTACATACGATACAAAATGATTACATAGTAGAAGTAGATGTTCATGTGCACATCGGAACTGCTAGCATCACCTGAGTACGTGAACAGGCTTGTTAGTTTAATGAATTATTAGGGATGCGGATAATACATGATTGAAATAAAAGATAAACAATAAATGCCTTACTTATTGTAAGTTATGGCAAGAGATATAAGGATAAAGCGTCGTCGTCAACTAGTCTTCTGTATACGTGAATCTCAAAGAGACAAGCCAAACCCAAACTCCGTGGAATTCTTGTGTGCGAGTTGAAAACACACGTGCCGAATGTTTTCCTTTGGTATTATTCATGAACAATTATTAAGTATCGTAAGATACTTGTATAAGAATGCGTTTTACGTCTGTCCGTCTGTCTGTCCGTTCGCACGATAACTCAAGAACGGTTTGAGGTATTG
>JABASD010004769.1:0-14366 GCA_019776165.1 Pogonognathellus flavescens | reverse complement strand
CTATGTCGAATCAACTTAATTCGTTCAAAAATAGTCAAAAAAATTAACACGACAATAAATTTACACCACAATTGACAAATCAACAGTTAACAATTGTTATTTAACATACGTAATTGTTTTTCTTACGCTACTTTATTATAGCCGTTTTGCAATGGTTTATTTTACTAAAGGTGCTTTCACTTACGAGGAAAATAAACCATGAGACGAGAAAATGAATGAATGTAAAATAAATTGCGTGGCTTACAGGACGCTTTATTGGCTTTACGTGTTTCAGTATGTTAAAAGAAGGGATGTTGTATTCATCTTCAATGATTGCTAAAATCATAAACCGTAAAATACAGAAACGCCTGTGACGGTACCTATGTGTGTGTTAGATTGCATTGCATTTTCCTCTTCAAAATTTCTCCGGTTTTTTAATCATCTGTTGAATTTGGAAAAAGTGAAAGTGTTTCATGTATTGATCTACACAATAGGTGATTTACGGTATTTTCTTTTCTCACTATGAACCTTATCACAAAGTGGGCAAATTGCTTTCTCGCTATATGCTTTCTGTGTCATATGAGAAGGAAAGTGATTTGAAAGAAGTCAGGTCTGCAGTGAAAAATTTAGTCGACCATTTTCATTTCTGAGATGTATACAATGTGTAGGTGCAGTGAATTGTGCGCAGTAAAAAACTACTGTCTCTTTCATTTTATTTCGTTCCAACATTTCCCCTCGCAGTCAAAAACTGTAAAACAATACCGCTGAATGTTGGTTGGAAGCGAATGCGTGACATTGACATCGCTAATGCTAGCGTCCAAACGATGCGATGTCTGTGAAATGCATTATTGAGATTATACTGCAATGCCCATATGTATGTATCTCTTGCCCTGTTTTTCAGGCAGTTCTCAGTTAGTTGGTGCTGTGTGCTTGTACACAGTAAATGGAAATAGAGAAGTACGTACGACAAAGCTGTGTTGAACATGAACGACCCAGTTGATACAATAGCCAGCGTTGGGTTGTATAATGCCTTAATTTTCATTGTATCCTCGTGGATTCTAGCCTAACAATAATATTTATTAGGCTGCTGCGCTACTTTTGTATAAAATACACAAGTGAAGCCGTTTTAATTTGCAATGCAAAGAAGGAATTACAAGTATATCGTAGTGCATTTAAGCATGAAGCAGCATGTATGCAGATAAAGCTAACCTTACAGTCGCCCGGGCATGGAATTCCAACTTCTTGCATGTAGCACCGTATACTTCCTGCTGCAGCTGACAGAAGCACATCATTAAATGAGCTCCTCATAATTTGTTTTACTCGAGCCACTTTGGGCACCGTCATGTGTGCGTTCCATACGACTTTCCATGTGCATTTCGAAGAGAGAGGTTTTGACGACTTTCCTCGGAATCTGTTGCCACCGTGTGTTTGTTCGTTACACGGACTATGGTAATGTGCTTTCTGCCGACTGTCCCCAAACGTTGAAGATGATGCACACGAGGAGACTTTATATTTTTTTGATTGTCTGGCTGATCTTGTGTCTTTGATAGACGAGCTGCTCGGGCTGCTGTGGGTAACGGTAGGAGTGTCACAGGAAGAAGACTGGTTGTGTGATGGACTGCTATTACCACAGCCAGGGGACAGATCACACGTCTTGGTACGTTTCTTATTTCTTTTTATTTTATTGTTCTTGCTTTTAGCATTTTTCTCAGTCAAAGGTCTTGAGAAAAGGTTCTTATCTCTGAATGTCAGAAATAACCAAAGGAAAAGAGTAAGGGGACCAACAATAAAACTACGAAGGACATTGAAACCGAAACTGAGCCCAGCGAAATGAGGTCTTTGGGGAATATGCATTTGCGTGTGGTCTGCCAGATTGTGAGAAAGTATGCGAACAAGTGTCATTCCATCTGCCAGACACTGATGAACTCGTAACACCGCCAAAGTATCTTTCTTTGCTCCGTAATTGGGCAACACAACAATCTCCCAAAGCGGCTTTTCGTGATTCATTTTTTGAGTGAGTAGAATGCCAACGTATTTCTGAATTTCCACTTCTGTTTTAAAGCAGGGCGGACCCAGGTAGATATGATTCTTTATATCAAATGCCCCATCCACCGTCCACCGATACCCCGAAACTACAGACTCCAGTCTTTGCAAAAGACGAGGATAAGCCAGCTGCCCATTAGATGTTTCGGCACTCAATACTCTAGATTGAATAAGCTGTCGAAGGTTTGTCAAATCCATGCTGCCTTCAAATACAAGTATTGTGTGGAGAATTGACTGGCATTTTGTTGGCGATTTTCTTCCTAGCCATCGGATGTCGTTAGCAAACGCCAAACGATCCCGAGGAAAAATCTGTGGCAGGGATCTGTGAGGAATGTTACGATTGGAGCACATATACCGAACGTAAGCAGATAAACCGAGAGCGACTAGGGCTACGTATCGTAATATGAGAATGATGATGAGCAGGACTCCTGAAAGGATTAGGACTGGAATTCCGACGACAATTGCTATTCCGATTGCTATGAGAGTAATCAAAAGGCTTGTAAAAATATTTTCTTCTAGGGGATGCCTCAGTTTTTTCAATTGGGCGTTTTGGTAGTACGGAGCTAAGCGAGGAGGCATGCCAGCCTGTTTTTGCTTTGTGTTGTCCTTTCTGCATCGCAGCGGATTGATATTTAGGACGCTGTTTTCAGGATGTTTATTTGTCTGCGTTCCTACTTTCGCTGTAGGATTGCTTTTTCCGCTGTCGTATGTGGTGGGAAGAGTTTCCACATTAAGATTTGATGTCGTGTAGTGTTTCTTGCTTTCGATCAATACGCTGCTGCTGATGGAACTTGTAATTGTTTGATGACATGAAGTTCCCGGATTTGCGATATTATTAACACCACAACAATCACTTCTACTCTTTGCCACGGCGGAACGGTGTAAAACTACGGGACTACTATTACAGCTGGAGTTTCTGGATTGAGGCAGCGAATGGGTTGTTTCATCTTGAGATCCAATTCCAACCTGCACCGTGGACGCTATTTTGCCTTTGCCGGTTGACGGCAACGACTTTACTAGTAAATCGCTTTGATCATCCCGGTTCGATCCACTTATCATCCCTTCTTCATCATCTAATCATCTACAAAGCAAATCATAATGACCTAATTTTACTATGCTTCTTAGCTCAAACATACGTAAATAAAAGTGTACGCGTTCTAGTCTATTCTTCTGCACTTAAATGCGTCAACCTTTTTACTGCAGTGTATGTCGTATGTACAGAACCTACATCAGTATTACTCCTTTCCTTATGCTCTACAAGACTTACCATAAGTAACACCAAACCAAATGCATTCCTACAATTTCTGTCCCAATACCATTGGACGCGGATTAATCTAACATATGGAATACTGTACGTGACAAATACAAATACTGACTCGACACATTTATGAGGTAAGTTCTTAAAGACAGAAACGTCATAAGAGAGATAAGAAGGTGATTACATCTGTCCCAATGGATCAAGTCAAAAGGATTTCTATAAATATACTGCTTCCCCAGAAAAGTAATTATTACAAATTATTGACTCGGGTTACGTCCTATTTTTTCTAAGAGCTACAGAAATCCGGATACCTAGTGAGATATTATCTCATGTATCTAGATCGGCGAGATAAAAACCACTTTTAAAGAGTAGAATTTCCCATTTATTTTTCATGAATATTGCAAAGAACAGAACTCTAAAGTGAGATTAGATGGGAAAACGTATATTAAAAATTGAAGCATTTTCCCATTCCGCCGCATTTACTAGCAATAAGTTTTTGAAAGTAAGTCTGTGGATCCTTCTCTTTAGAGAAATATCAAGAAGACACAGCAGGCAAAGCTGCACAGCTCACAGCTGCATCATAAATTTGTAATTTCTCCGATTCAACCTAAAGTTTCCGAGTAGTGTCAAGTGTCATCGTGTTGACAAATCAAATCAAAGATGCCATTTACTTCTACAGTATGGACCAAGTAGGTTATTATGGTTCTGTACACGGCAGTCAATAAATTCTGTCATGGTTCTTTGTTATAGCATTAGCAGGAGATCTTGATAGGTTACAGATATTTTATTACATTGCCATTACACTGAGTCGACTCACAATTCTACGACATGTTCGAAAATATTCTTGTAGTTTATTTTGCAGCAACAAACATTTTGTATGCCAAAGCTGTGGAGGAACGAATTTGAAAACTCAGCAAGACATTTTGCCATCTACTAGACTTCAATGATTATGCTGTCGTTGTATGTGTATGTTTGTAGCAGCTTAGAGTGGTTGCAGTATCAAGCTTTGTGCAAGCAAATACAAATTCGTGTTTCCGAAACTATAACACTCATTAGTATTTTACATGGTTGCAGTCCGGCAATTGGGGCAAAGCTACACGCAACTCCATATAGAATCACATCATTGTCATTTCAGTTATTATCTTCAAACTTTATATTTTTTCTATCAATTTTTAAGGTCATGCACCTACGACGGAAATGAAATGGTGTAAGCCATTCTCCCTTTAGAATTAACTGAAACACAAATGAAATATTAATAACATAAATGCTTAAAATGATAAAAGTTGAAAAACGATGACAGGCAATAAAAGTTAGAAACTGAATTAGATATTGTTATACTAAACACAACTGTAAAACTTGCTTCGTCAAATTACGGACTGTGAGTATCCAACAAAGAATTTAATTACCATGCATTAGTCGAAATAAGTCAATAGGTAGTTGGTTAGTTACTTCAGGAAAGCATGCAGTCAAGTGTAGCAAAAGATGTTTAAAAATTTACAGTCGAGTTTCCCACTGAGACATAGAAGCAGCCTGTAGAAGTTGTGTTATATACCTAAGTTTAGTATGGTACGTTTCTTAGGTTAGTGGTAAAAGCAAAGTACATTATTAACAATTTACACAATACCAACACTGAAACACTTACTAAAGTTCCAAGTATCTGCTACCTATGCAAAATATGAGGGCTTTGTTACTAATAAACCATGTCGTACAATTTGCCATCCTTGTCTTTCCACACAACACAATGACTGAACCGTAATCACGGCCAACAATAAACAGAACAGCAGTAATTCTTACGTAAAGATCATCATACACATTTCTATTAAGGATACTATATAGGCTTAATGACAGCAATAAACTGATGCATATAATCTCATCACTTTATTGTTATAACCTACTTTGGCTACATGGCAAGAATTGCAATCTCCTACCATGAAAATGTTACACAGTACCCATTAAAGAGTTTCGGTGGTAGGAAACTGAAATAAATCACTGTGGCATTTTTGATAGATTTATTACATTTCGTACAGAGGAGTAAAAAACTAAATAAAACACCAATAAACTCAGGTCTAAATGCCCACCCATTGTGGGGCAGTTTTGTTACTTTTTTACAGCGAAGAGACAACAGTTATCAACTTGATTCAATGAGATTTTCTTTTAAACTTTTAACAGCAAGGTTATAAAATCAGAATTATCAATAAAGTTCGAAATTTATTGTTTAAAACTAAAAACTGTTCACAATTTAGAAATTTTTACTTAGAAAAAGTAAGTTTGCGAGAAAACGAATCGGAACAAATGAAGAGATAGTTTAAACCACCACAGGCTATGCTACTATGCAAAAAATCCGATTGTAGATGCGCTTACTCAAGGACGACTGTCAAATGAAAAGCAAGCTCTACGTTTGGTAAAAAATTATTACGTTCTGTTCCACGCTACCGCATGTATCAGTAAACCATGTCCACATTGACAGGCCATACGTTGATATCATAAAACCTTCTTTTAATATTCACGACCTAAGCGTTTAGAGCGTGTCAGATCATAAAATAAAATGCAAAGTACATAGATCACTCCTTCCATGAGCTTTTGTTTGCGGATTCAAAACTATCGTTAGAACTGAAGACATTACTATATAGTAGTCGCGATCATAAAATATTACTAACGTAATTAAAATTGAGTGCAAGAAAAGATCTGCCTATTTATTGTGACTATGATGTTATCTTTCTACCTACTATTTCAATTTACCTAATTTTACACCAAACAATGCATTTTATGCCCAAAATTAACTAAATTGTCTCATATGAGGATTGTGCTCTATTTGGTTCACTCGTGCAATATAACACAAAGCAGAACTAGAACTGCAGATTGAATGAACTCTAAATCAAATTACTCTAGTCAAATCTTTGTTTCTATGTTTGCTTTGTGTTAGAATAATATTTTCTCAACTAGACCTTTAGTCGATTGCCTAGGACGGAGATAGATAGAAGTTAAAGCACTACGACTGCGGGTTGCAAAATCATTTTCATTCTCATGCAATGTGGGTAAAATTATTTTTCCAGAATCTTGCCGCATCAGTTGTTTATAATATACTCCATTCCCATTTGTACTTTTCGCTAAAGGTCTAGAAACAATGGGAGGAAGACTATTTACATGTTATTCTCGTAAATCTGATATGGGCCCGACGGCCAGGGAAAGTGGTAATTGAGTTTCACAGTTTTATTAGACAATTCCTATATCAGTTTTCATGCATTACAAATTCTGTCAAATCCCATCAAGAATATAAGCTCCATGCTAGCAAATTAGAAACGTGCAAACGAATTTGGAACTGCAAAATTTATTTTTGTTATGTTCGTTGCAAAGCTATATTAGAAGATATTTTAAATCCAATTTCTATTATATATTCCAATGTTTCCATTTTATTGCTTTAATGCTTTCCAAACCTATTCCCACTCCAATATGTTATTACCATATAAGTAATTAATACAACCACAGCTAATGTTAACTACTTGTTAATTAGACCATAATTTAAGACTTTAAGCTTCAGTCTAATCGCGTACTGCCACTTTGCCAAGCTTACTTTGTAAGGCTTCAGGAAGGAATTCTAAAAAGATTTTCGTAGCTGCTCAATGTGATGTGATACTCCGATACTCGTTCATATAATCCTCACTTGAAGAGTGAAATTATATTATTACTACCTAATACCGATAAAGACATATTATACTAGCAGAGAGGTAACAAAAACCGAAATTTATTATAAATTAAACCATCAAAAAGATTTTTGTGATCAAAAAGTCTTGAAACATCTGGAATGGTCGAAGTTTGATCTCAAGTGTACATTGATAATATGCTTTGGATGAGTATTTATGTCAATTAGTATCTACGTAGACATGATAATATAAGATTATGATCCATATCATTAATATTAATTATATAGGTATTATAGGGAAAAGATATGAGAAGATACCGCTTACTTATGCATGTATAATAGGAATCCCATTGCTACGGATGGAGTTTCTTTAAGATTTTTCTTGTTTGCTTTTCTCCAGCACTTTTCCGTTGCAGTGACTGTTGATGTCGACTTTACAGAGGAACACATACAAGAGCACACTGTGAAACCATAATTTCAGTGTGTAGAAAGAAGTTTGAATACCTCGAGTATTGGACTGGGCGAGAGTAGAAATCCAGACGTCTTCCTTCCTCCAGACTCTTTTGTTGACTGTCGTCAAGAAATGCAGATAGTAAGATGTATAGCTGACTGTGTGCTGCGTGAATTCTGAAGAAGATTTCTGAGATAGCGCGATATAATATTGGGTTGATGGAGATAGACACTCTGTTTGTGTAAAAGTATTACATAACGGTTTACACAATGAGAGTGTACAAGCCAAAACGGGCACGAAGCTGGAGAACATAAACAGAAGGAGCTGAAGGAAGCAGCAACCAACTGCAGAACTGCATAATATTTAGAATTAATACAGCAGTGGTGGTGGTGGTGATGTAGTGTGGCTTGAACAGACTACGGACTGCTGATATTATACCTGCTAAGCTACCGTAGTCCACATCATGATATCTGTTGTGTTATTTGGAAGCTAGTGCTGAGGAAAGTAGCAAAATAGAGCCTAGCAAGCTGGCAGTTATATTATTATTTTGTCGCAATATTCTTGAAGAAAGGATAGACTGAATGGGTTTTATTTGTCAAAGAACTTCCCACTCAATAGTTCATATGTAGACGCGTTCGTATCACCACACCACAACAAAACAAGAATTTCCTACTTTTGCCTTTAGATCTGCAACCGAGTGCAAGGTAAAAGTAACGTATCGGGGTTATAGTAGTAGTATTTTGTATGAATGAGAAAAGTAAAGCCTAGTGGTAGTCGTACATTCATATAATACAGTAAGCCCCATGGCTCAGCTCTTTGCAGGAATCCAGAATTTTGTTTACTTTTCCACACAAATGTGCTTACATTATTATATTTAACAATCCTCCGGGTAATTCACATGGAAAATGTCAAACTACTAGAGAGCTGCACAGGTGTGTCCCTTAAAAACTATCAAGTTGTGTGACATGTGTAAAATGAAAAGCACATACGCTCTGAGTACGTGTAGCACTAATAGTAATAACTACTTATGAAGAAAGCCACAAAGTCGAAGTGGGATGAAGACTTGTCCTACGTCAAAGTTTTTCGCTCTGTCAATCTCAACTCAATAAAATATAACTACAGTATAGCTTCGTGGACTTCACTGGTGGTGTAGTGAGCGTGTAGTTGTTGGTAGTGGGAGGCCGTGTAAACGAGAACCAGACCAGGAGTGCAGAGTCAGAGTCACAGACTGGAATGCGAAATGTTTCAACGAAAGGAAAGGGAAAGTACAGACCTGGAGAGAAAGTGCAGCACCAGCACCGAAAACGGAGGCTTATACGCTCATGTGCGGTAGAGAACTCCTTGCAGTACAAATACAACCCGCTTCTTCCTCACGTTACAACATCGGGCCGTACCACTACAAACTACACTCCACCACTTCTGCTCTCTACACTCCGCACTTACAGAGACTTGTTTTTGCCTCAGTTAACGGGCCCGTTTGCGTCCCGCAGGGAATACCCGACTGTATGCTGAATAATATAATAACCGTTTATGTATGTGTGTGTACACTTTATCGAGTGCTCCACAATATTGGAAGCACTTTCTCACGCACAAAGTGCAGAAACTTTCCAAACTTACAGGGTAACTACAGTAATTGCAATAATACACACAAGCCATTTCCAAGACCTTAATATCCTAAGAGCACTTTCGCAGGAAGTTGCATGCTTTTAAAATACATAGAACTGTCAAGATGCATCTTTACCACCATTAAATATGACTTTTCATACAAAATAGTACATATAGCTATCCAGAGGAAAAAACTCACTAATATACTAAAAGGCTTTAGAAAAGTACATTAGTACATACGTTTAGCACAAACGTACCATTATTCATCGCAAGTAGTAGATTCTAATAGACAAATCATGTTCAAGACTAACTGAGACTGCGCAATTACCTTTAAAAACGTGTGCGACATATGTAACCTCCGCCTTAAGGTGGGTATGGTATACGCACTGTAATTTTAATTTGAAAAGGCAATATTGACATCGATATTGATATTTAGTAGAAAATGGTTCTAGGCTGAATTGTTTCTAGTACGACAGCAGAATCTTTAAAACATTTACTGAGGCAGACATGATAAGTCTACTTTCTTAAAAGGAGAGCATATAGGAAAGAAAGAGATATTTAGTCTCCCGTCTAGTACTTCTAAGTAATTGCACTAATGGTAATATACGTGTATTAGTCCGGAGTAGATATCATGTACGTTAACACAAGAAATATGTACGTGCTGTAATTTAGCGTCATTATAGCCGTATAACCTTTCTACATTATGCTCGTTCAGTACATCAATAAATCATTCATTCATACACTGGCCGGCAGAAGAGTGTCTCACAAAACACATTTACGTGGGCCGTACATAAGCATTCATGCTTCAACTGTTGTGCAATAAGTGATTTGGTAACACTACAATGGATATAATGCACAGGAGAGATTTCATGAATGGCAGGTGCTTTATGAAGGCATTGTGAGTTGAGTTGAGTTGAATTGCATTTCGGAGTAGAAGCACTACATGCTCATCATGATATTTGATATGAAAGAGAAAGAATATGCCTGTGAACCAAAATCTATCATTGAGAAGGTGTGAATGCCAAAAGCCAATACCCGGTGCAAAGAATGCTTTTACGGTGCTATAACATTTTGCCATCTCACTGCACTAATTCGAGCCTGGTGCTCGGGCCTAGTAGTAGCAAAACCCGATCGATCTCATGCTCTTCCGTGTATACTTACCGTTGATATTATAGTCACCACTACATCTCTACTTCTACACAGCCCTTAGCGTTTGCTATTTCAAGCAGTACTTATTCAATACTTACACTATACATGTTCTTCGTTTCTTTATGCTTTTGACCTGGCAATACAATCCTGATATGATGCTAACCTAAAAGTGCGTACCATGAAATGAAACCCGTCAAGTTCTAGTCGCGTCTAACTTAATTTCGGTGATAGACACTTTAAAACTTACTGATAATACAATTTCATGCTAATTTCGTAATGTCAATGTGAAAGTATGATAATGCAATTCCCCTCCTACTGAAGGTGATATTTTATGTGTAAGCACTAAAGTATTTAATCCAAGGCTGTCAATTGTTTCTATGATCGTACCTTGTGACGCAAAATAGACGGTGAAATCGTAAATTGACTTTGAGCTGTTTTCCATACCAACATGGATCGTTAATGGCTGCAAATCTTTCAAGTGGGTATTCAGTTAATTATCTTATTGAAGTGCCTGAATAAGTTGTTGGAGCGTGCAGTAACTTGCATTGCTCAGACTCTAATTTCCTGTGCAATACGGTACAACTGTTAGTCCATCCAGGACTGGAGGTCTTTTATGTGCTTTCTCCACGTAGTGATAGATCATTGTACGTTTTCAACGTTTTCTATCGCCATATATTTCACCACGGCTCGCCCTGTCCATGTGATGAAGCACCAACCGGTGGCTCTCTGGATAGTCATTTGTATGCACATACCAAAAAGAGATCCACATCAAATTATATAAAGCGGAAAGCTGATGAAAGGAAAATAATCAGATATTTTGTTACTGCCAGGTCTGTGTGTAAACGATATTGCTTTGCTGCCTGTACTTCATTTTCATGAAAAACTAATGTAGTACCTTCACGTCAAATATGGTAATCAACGTTTGAGGTAGAAATAATTTTACGGAGCAACGATTATATTTGCAAAGATGGTATTTGTAGAGTCATCCTTTTACTAAACTGCGATTGGTTTTCCATTCCAATGCATTTGTAAGTGAGTAAACCATGACCAACCAATGTAAAATAGTAGCGAAACTAGAACTTTACATAGAATGTCAATGGAACTTTACATAAAATGTAAATACAACTGTACACGACATTTCAATAGAATTTTACATCGCATGTCAATAGATCTTTATATACGCTTCAATTCAAGCATATAGCATTTTAACTTAACTTTACCTACAATACACACACAACTTTAGATAGAATGTCAACAGAATAACATTTAGACAGACAGACAAGACATTACATAGAGTAGATATTGCTACTGAATTACGGAGAAAAGCAACCACCAAAATTTCCGACGTAGCGCAACTGTATTATATTATTGACATTCTCTACAATAACTGCAAAGTCTGTATCAGCAAGAAATGTGAGAGTGAATCCTTTTGTAGCGTAACTGTATGGTTTTACATGGGTAGGTAAGGCATAGTGTACAAAGTAAGAGAGACCACAATGATATTTACATACACTTACATGAAAACCAGGAAAATAACTTTGTTTCCGGCCAGACCAGACAAACTAATTGAAATTTGCACTTTCTCATATTACTCGACCACAGGATCTGTGAGTTAAAAAGTGAAGGCTATGCAAAAACCCGAAGTTTATAATTACTGTCCCTTTCATAACAAAAACTGTCTTTCTGAAGAGGAATATGAATGGTATGCTTCATCCGTCCGTGCCACTGTCCACAAGGACGTACGGAGAAAAGGGAGGGGGGTAGTGGGGGTGCGTGCCTCTACCAATTTTTTCGCTACGTGCAAATTTTATATATTTATTCTTGGTGTATTTTAACATAAATAGCTTGACATTTTTGCGCATCAGCTTGTACCAACTTTCTACATGTCACTTTACCCTTAGAAATCCATTTCTGTATGCGGCCGTAAACTATTATGTCATGTTTTTATTTAAAGGGGCTATGTGTGTCATATGTGACCACAAAAAATCAATTTAAAATATGTTGCATATAACAATTTATGAGCATGTGCATTTTTCATATAATAACTTTTTCCACTATTTGCAGCGTACCGAAAAAATTCGTCCATCTTTGAAAGATCTACATATACAAAATACGTATAAAATCTATAAACATATCTACAAAAAATATCCAGCCTTTTAACATTAAATTATTGCAATTTTTAAGCGATGAACTTTAGCTTATAATTTTTCCACCACTCACACTCAAGGACAACAAGTTTTAAAAAAATTGTAAACTTATTTGTTCACAATTCATTTAAAAAATGAAGTCGGCCATTAAAAGAATTGTAATATTTTATCATAAATATATGATTATGTTCATTTGTGAACCATTTGATCGTCATTGTATGTTAAACAATTGTATCTGTTTCATCGTTTTCTACCAGTATCATTAGTATGTATTGGGCTGGTATATTTCCAGGGTTCAAGTATTTATAGAGATGTGATTGTGATCAGGTATTCACATAGTATAATTTTATAGGTACACAAGTTTATAAGAAGTAACTTCGTGCAAAGTAAAGGCAAACAAATTAAAAGTTAAACAATTTAAATCTTTTCAGCATTGTAATTTAAGTTTCAGGTCTTAGACAAGTTTATATTCGTTTTCTTATGTTTGCCCGTTTTTCCTGATAAATGATTAATATTAATATTGTTATCGCGCACCTACACTTGCCTAAAATAGGTATTTAAATCTGATACATTGTTTTGCGTTTCTATACGGATAACTGTTGTGAAATTTTATATTTTCATGGTCAGTTTTATACTTCATAATTATACGAAAAATGTTAAAATTTGAAAAGAATGGTTAAAAATTTAATTGGGCCTGTGTAGTAAGTTGCGTCATTGTCGCAACACTTTGCTACTATGAAATAAAATGTCATCAAATGACTTCATTTCGTCATTTAATTTGGAAGTTTGTAGACTCAATACATTGATTTGTCAATAACTTGTAGTGAAAGTGTCTTAAGCCATGAAGGAGTTGACCCCATCTTCAAACTTAACTTCCCTCAGAACCTCAATAGTACGAATAGCACTCAAGTTATTGTCTCAAACTGTTCTTGAGTTATCGTGCAGACAGACAGACGGACGGACAAAGGCATAGAGTGAAATCATACAAACAACTACATATGTTGTTTAATAAGCATGTAGATTAAGAAAAAGCATACTTAGATTTCGATAATGTTAATAAAACTTAAACATCACCACATCACTGCGTGGGTTAGGATTAAAACATAGACTTTACATACTACCTTAGACGAAGCAAAATGTGAAAGATTATAATTTCAATCACAGAGGATTTCTACTCAACAATATTTTTTGATGTTGAGAATTTCCATACCAAAATGTCAATGTAAAAAATACAATTATACCTAACATCTTTACTTTACACAAAGTACATACAGGCTTTGTAAAGGTTTATTGTATTTCTCGTTCAGGAGAAAAGCTTAGTAGACAACGAATGAGCAACAGCAAATATTAAGTACTTACATAGGTACCTATATAGTCAATCTTTCGTATTACATACAGATAATAATTTACAAAGTAATTCCTCTGTGTAAAAGTGTAGTTCCATCCAACTTGGTGTTATACACATAAAAGTATCGTCTGCCAGCCAAGGCCTGCACAGTATTGGACTACTATCTATTGTGAACACTGCATTACTTCTCTGCTAAGCTGTCTGGGGTATTGTATATGCATAGATACTATTATGGGTCTATCATTCACTAGATCCGACTGGCCGACTCCAGATACCTTGAAAGCTCACACAACCCAACATCCGTCCATAAGTCATTCCAAGAAACCCGACCATCAACAATAAACTATCTCATGAGACCCGATATCCCACATCAAACAATCCCTAGAAATTCCACATTCCAATATCAGTTCACCCTAGGCACTCCTACATTGAATAAACCTAACCTAATTATGGTTATGGGTTTTAGTAAGACCGAACATGGAAGATAGAAATTTTGTCCGCACTTACAGACAGACGGACAGACAGACAGACATACAGACTGGTTAGTGATTCGTATGAAGATCTTACATGTTCGGTCTTAATAATAAGCCATCCTACAAAAATTTCACTTCCATCATAATCACTAGGTTTCAAACACGGGTTCTAG
Organism: Pogonognathellus flavescens; assembly: GCA_019776165.1. Taxonomy (NCBI): domain Eukaryota; kingdom Metazoa; phylum Arthropoda; class Collembola; order Entomobryomorpha; family Tomoceridae; genus Pogonognathellus; species Pogonognathellus flavescens. The sequence continues at coordinate 100 of JABASD010004769.1, read as the reverse complement.
GTCTTATAAAGGCTTTCAAGGTATCTGGAGTCGGCCAGTCGGATCTAGTGAATGATAGACCCATAATAGTATCTATGCATATACAATACCCCAGACAGCT
>JABASD010004768.1:0-14368 GCA_019776165.1 Pogonognathellus flavescens | reverse complement strand
TGCAATGGGTGGGCAGGAATAAGCTCAAGTGTTTTTGTCTTCAAAACTTTGACCTTTAAAAACACAACAGGATCGGATGCACCGGTATTTAACTTATAATATTATATCTCACTCTCTTATAATTGTACTGCATATTAGTATTACTCTCTTTTTGAATCTTGAAACAAAAATATTTGATTTAGGGAGCCATCGTGCGAATCATAATGACTCTTGTGTTCACAATTGTAACCGTGATCATTGGACTGTGCATTATGCTGGTTGCGTTTTACGATTCCCCATGTCACCCAGTTAAGGTTTAGTCTTGAATGCAACAAAAGTTTAACTATAGGCACTAAAATAACGCAACACTCTAATGAAAAAGTTAGTGCCTGCTGTTTGAGAATTTGAAGAGCGATAAATGAAATGGAGGATTGCCAGATATCGGATTAAAACAAACTATGAGAGTAAAATAAAATAAATTCGAGGCAGTTTTAGCTTTTTGTGAACTATGTAAAAATATTTAATGGATGGTGATAATAAATTAATTAAATCCATGAATGCCCTTGGTTTGATACCCCAAAACCTTTCGAGCCCCTTCAATTCTATGATTCTAGATACGCCATTGCTTACAATTACAAAATAAATGTTAATATTTCAATTTCAATAAAAGAAAATTAATATCTACTAGTTTAATGAAGTTTTTACTATTTGAAATAAATAAATCCAGATTTTTTTCTGTGAAGAATTATATTAAGATAATAAATAATGAAATTACTGAAAGTTAAAATTTAATTGTTTTAAATTAATTATACTGTTGCAAATAAGCGAAATTATTTCACAACTCCAATTAAGTATTTGCATTTACATTTTTTATCAAGTCAATAAAAGTTACTAGAACAATCGGTCTGTATCATAAAAAGTTAAGCATTACTAGAGAAAAAATCGATTCACTTTAATTTTTATACAAAAGCGATTCAGAAATAATTTTTCTCATTATTTTTAATTTTATTTTTAGTATGACTATTTCTAACTTTACTCCTAACTCTGATTCTGAAATCAGTTTTATTTATTTAATCTATTAATAATGATTTCATTTTAGAGTAAAATTAATAATTACTTCTAATTCATAATTAAGGGGAGATTTAAATAGTAGCGATCATGTATATTTATATTTATTTTATTTACGATCATCATTTAAACCTCCCCTTAATACTAACAATTAGTATGAATAATTAATAATAATCAATTGAAAAGCGAAATTTAAAATTTATGAATACAGAATTGCTGATAGTATATTAATTTTCCCGTGTCAATTAGGAAATCGTTTGCCATTGTCGTTTATTCGTTCGTTTGTTGAAATGTCAGTTTTAATTCGTAATATACAAATTTTCAGGTTTTATTTATTTACATGTTTTCGTTAAGCAACTTTATTTTAGCCCATTTATAATTCAGATTTTTCAAATGCACGTATGAAATACGAGACTACAGTTTACCCGTCTATCTAGCTAGACCAAAGTCTAGACACAGATGCAGTAAGAAAGGCAAATACCGCATGAAGAGATATTCTTCTTGGTCTTCTTCAACTTTCGGACTTTCACTGACTCAACCCTTTCACTTAACGCAACGGGTTCAGATTCAGATGCAGAGAGTATAACATCTGCAGCAATAATTTCACATTCGACAGCGCATGCAGTCGTGTCAGAATTGTTACGAGAAATACAATTCCGTTGCGGAGTTTTAAAATGATCTTGCACAGATATTAAAACAAAATATATCCTGATGTTGCAGCTCAATTATTTACAGAACACAGGTAACCTTTTCAACAATTTTTTACTTATTTTTTACATAACAATTTACATTTTTTCTATTTCTGTATAATTTTGGAAATTTGTGACTCACAATAATAATCGTGCCTGTCAGGTTATAATTTTATTACAATTAAATTAAATAGACAATAGAAACATCGAGAAAGACATTTATTATCGTATTTATGTTTGAATAATCTAAACCAAAACTGACATTTACAGTTGATTTTTTAACTGTGACTTGCAAGAAATAAGACATTTTATAAATATTTTGGCAAATTTTGTTTTTAAAATTTTGTGGTAAAGTATAGTGGAGAATTAATTGTTTTTACACTAGCACAATTATTATTATTACAATAATTGATAATTACTTTGCTAATTTTCGAAATATTATTGTTTGCATGTTGGGAAAACATTGTCTTCATTGTATTGCTAATTTATGTTGGATATTTATAAACAATACATTATAATCGAATTATGGTTACCGTTTAACATAGTTATTCAAAAACTTTTTGTACAGGAAAGATTTGTTCCATCTGGAGAAGTTAATTCGAGTAGCCTGTCAATTAGTAATCTTGTTGTTGTCTGTTGTCAATCTTGTATTGAAGTGGTCAGAAAGAACTGGTTTCCTAACTAAAGTTGCGGATTGAAAGATGATGGAGCTCCCCCGACTCCATATACCGTATTTGGTGATTGAAGACAAAAAGAAGGAAATTTTGCGGAAAAATAGAACGCCTCCTCAAAACATCGTGATGAGACTCGGAGCTCGAGAAATCTGGGCAGGTCGAAGGGTCGGAACAGAAAAATATATGCAACGAGCAATGTATCAGAGTATTGTTCCTAACTTTACAGTCACACATGTCGATAAACCACCTTGTTTTTTAAGAAAGTTTACTCCCGATGGAAAACACTTTGTTGCGTTTTCGGCAGATCAAATGTCAATAGAAGTTTTCTCCTTCATGGGTCCTCAAGCTGCCAACCACCTTTTCAACACTGGTGAATCAATGAAGGATCAAAATAGCTGGTTCCACACTAGACTCACAACTCCTTACAATAAAGCAAGTACTTTAAATTCAATCTAATTATTATTCGTTTTAGTTCGAAGAATTCATTTTCATAATTGTTTCATTGTTTTCTCTCTGTATCCAGAAACACGAACCGAAGTTTTTGTCAGACCCTTATTGTAAAGGATACCCAGACTGCATTCCGTCAGAGGATAGTGAAGCGGATAGCAATAATATTCGTCATGATGTTTTTCGTTCCTTTTTTCGACTGAAATTCCGGATCAGCGTAGCCCCGCCGGGAGAACAATTGAATAGGGAATGCAGTTTATTTACTGAAGATTCCAATTACATAATTGTGGGTTCGGCGACTTATATCCAGGACCACGGGTTCCCTGGACATCCAAGTAGTCAACCACCATCCGCGGAAGTGTATCGAAACAACGAATCTGTAGAGCCAAACCCTCGCTACCCTTTAGAAGATTATTCCATTCACATTGTAGATATTAAGCATGGAATGTGCTCTGATTCAATTTCCTTTAAAGTGGACAAAATATTTTTATCACACAATCAAGGAATTTACTTGTACAATCAAACTTTAGCAATTCTCTCCGTCCAACATCAAACAATTCACATCTACTTGGTCTGTCAAGGACAATTTCAAGAAATTAGAAAAATCGGCAGGTTTTGTTACGACGATGACGAATTACTTCTTCCTCGCTCTCCCTCCGTCTTATACAATTCTTTGAAACACAGACTTCTCGTATTTCTGTTTAAAAGAGCTCAAGACAAGTCGTGCTCGAAACAAGAAAATCTGTCACGAATGGCCAGATTCTATCAGTATTACGACCAATTGGTTAATATGAGAATATGGAAGATGCAGCTTTTAGATGAAGAACATTTACTTTTAAAATACTCCAGCGAGGATGTTGTGACTCTGAAATGTACAGATCCCAATTCCAGACACTGTCTATTTGTCATTTACAATATTCCAGAGACAAATGTTGTTGCAGTGTTTGAAAATACCTCAGAAAAACTAGTGGATCTATTTGAAGGTTCTACTTGTTCTTACATATGATATTTTATTACTCTTGCAAACAAATGCTTCCAGAGAACGAATCTTCGTTTTTCCAGTCAGATTGTTTCACTGTTGTCTTCATTATTTTATTTCAGGGTTTGCAGATAATTTTCGAAATAATTTTATGACTCAAGATGCCCGCTATTCCTCGTCCCCTTCGAACAACATGTACTCAAAGTAATTAAATGTTTTTGGTTCCAAAATTACCATTTTCAAATGATTGTTGTAGCTAAATATTCAAATTTTTCTATTTTTCAACCTCAGACAAATGCATCAAAAATTTCGTCAGACAATCACCAGCGCTCGATTTGGAGGACCAGTAGAGGCAACAAAAAGGATTCTTGTACAACTACCAATTAGTGCTCAATCGTTTAGTTCGTCTCCTTATTTAGATCAAGCTCTTTTTTCCTATGATGACCACAGAGTGTCAGTCATGGAAAGACCAAAAGCTTGTGGAGAAATTCCTATAAGGTAGAAAACTTTTGAATTTGCAAAACAAATAGTACCTAAAGTAAAAGTGGTTTGTCCCAATACATTTATAAATCAATTTAATTGAAAGTGCTCTGCCCTAACAATTCTGATTTTTATATTTTCTGTAGATTTTACGGAAGAGAATCTGGTTTATATAAATTCCAAATTCACGCTGGACTATTAACTCGAGGGAGTTCATCGACAGGACGACGTCTCGTAGCATTTACATTTCATCCAAGTGCTCCCTTTGCCATTAGTGTTCAACGTGCCAATACAGACTACCTCGTCCACTTCCACGTCAGAGTCGACCCTCACTCATATCTTCCATTGTGATTTAACTTACGTGTAATAATTAAAGTAAACCTATAGGTCAGCAAAATAAATTTTTCCATGGATTTAGTGTGGTTAACATTTCCATTTAAGCTTTTACAATTTAATACGCGTAATTTGGCAAAACGAGGGTCTAATTTATTTTGCTAACCTATAACTAGCCTAACTTGTAAATTACATTTTATGCCTTAAAGTTGACACTGTTCATAGCAATAATAATGATGACAGCCCTACTAACAAATTTTTATACGTACTAAATAAGGATGTAAATTGAAACATTTTATAGTTTTTTCATGAGTCGAGAAATACAAATAAATAAGTAAAGTTATTTTTCAATACACATTTCAGTGTTCTAATATCTTCACATTTTTTAATTAGCTACACATATGCATACTAACCTTACTGATAAGTTATTTCTAATTTTTAGTATGTACGGAATAAAAACAAATTTTATTTTCAACAATGAGTGAGCTTCCTGCCCTGATGTCTTTATTTTAATGGTATTCGATTAACGAGCGCCTGTGATGTTAATCATACACAATTAATTATTTTTCAATTAACTATATTAATTCAATATTATATTATAGAGATAATTTAATAGGGTTAGGTTTGCTGAGTCGGAGTTCATTTTCCCTAATGATCAATTAACGAAGATCTATTAGACAAGCCTATCAAGCAAGAAGCTAAATGCGTTTGTTTTTTACAAGTCGATATTATATACATATTTGAAAAACTATCTGTCATCTCAGAAGCAGCAGAGGTAGAAGAATCAACAAATTTTCTTTGTGTTCTGACAACGTCGTCATGCCCCTGACACGCGAGAGGAACCGAATTATGACAATTGGTAGTTTGCATGGGAAAAAATGGAGGCGGATGACCTGAACTGAGAACTGACAGACGGGAAGCAGGTGACTGCTCACGAGTCACCTTATCACCCCACCAATGCGCATGGAACTGTCAAGAACTGGAAATATCTTCAAAGGGGCACCTCAGAAACAACTTGGAAATGAAAATATTCAAACAGCAGCTATAAGGAGGGGGAATGACTCCTTGGCATTGATTTTGGAATTGACGGGAGAGTCCTGATAGATGATCGTTGCTTCCAAAGAAGTGGCAGACAGAAAATCAGTCCACTCATGGTCTAATGCTAGGCCTAGCTGGTCTTTTACGAACGAGGTTGACACATTTGGCCGGTAACTGTACACCACAATAATTTCATTTAGCTTTCAATGATTAAAAATTTGCAACTTAATAAATAAAATGTAAAAGAATAATTATCACAAAAATATATTAAAATCCTGTAAAAAATCACATTAATTCAGCAACCATTATTTTTATATTTCATTGTTTCATTGGATTAAAGCAAATTGTCGTAGTAAGTTCAAATTATTAGGAATAAATAAATTAAAAAATTGCTAAGTAGAGTGATGTGACAACACAATCACTTCTGCCAGCTTCCATACTCACGCTTTAAGAAGAACTTTCAGAGCATATTTCCGTTCCCGATTAACAAACCAGTCAATTAGGTAACCCGACATTTTAGGAGCCGCAGCATGGAGTTTAAAGAAACGAGAATAATTCTTTAGAGCCCATGCAGCCCTTACTTGAAGGGAATGAGCAATACACTCGTCCTCTTTCTCGCTAGGACTAAGGCTACTCAAAAGGGCACCCAAATCTAAAAATAACATTAAGGTCAACAGTTAAACCATCTCTCTTAATATCATTACAAGTACATAGGTAGTAAAAGTAATACTGACTAATAAGAAATCTTACCAAGAGTATTTGCAGTAAATATATAGTAGAGTATTCTATAGGCAGTAAATTCGATTTCATTAGAGGATCCTACAGACTTATAAAGTTGAACAAGTTGTGACTGACACTGATTAAATTCTTCGTGATCTCCTTTTTCCAATGAAATCCTTGCATGCGTTTCATAAACTTCTACAGTAAATTCGTTTCTAATTCTTTGTACAGTTAAATCTTGTCGAATTGATTTTAATTGATCACAGGCATAAAAGTAATCTTGAGTTTCTTTCCACTTTAGTTTTACCATATGCAAAGATTGCTTTAGAATACGAACTGGGCGGATTGTCGATGGATCCGGAGCCTATAACAAATTAAAGTTAGTTATAGACAGATATGAATTGTCGTTTTACGTTATTATGAATGTGTGAAGTGCACCTCTCCCTGACCTCTCTTTGAATTATAAATATTTACTTACGGAAGTAAGACGAAGATATCTTTTCTCTAAATCAGAACACGTTCCTATTACTGATGAATTAGTCCAGTCACTTTCGTCAAAGGCAGGAGCTGAGTCAATAGCCCAACTGACTGCCATAGATCTATCGACAAAGCCGCCCAACCGATTCTTCATTGTTTGTCTACCTTTTCCTTTTTGAGCATCTGAAAATTAAACATTTAGAATTTAGTAAAATTGAGCACACTTTTCAATCTTTGGGCTTTTTGTCATACACACTTACTTTCTTTTGCAAATCTTTCAGCTCTTGCATTTAATTTGAGTGAGGAAGAGCAATCTTCATCAACCCTCATCAGTCCATATTCACTGTACATGTGAGATGGTGGATTCTTAGAAGCTTGGTTGACTTTTTCACTAATATTTAACAAAATAAATAAATAACTTTAGTAACAATTCATCATAAGCAAAAGCAAACGAAAGAGTCGCTGTTATTTTCAAAAAACTTACTTCTTGTGTTTATTTGCATTTTTTCCACCCCGTTTATTTTTCCGATTGTTGACTTTATTACCCTTTCCTTTTTTAAATGTGTTGGAATAGCCACCATAACTTTCATTTTCGGAACTGGAGCTGCAGAAAAAAGTTACTTGTTAGTTAGCTCTTTTCTTTCAATAAACAATAAAATTATGATGACAACATTTGAAAGTTGAACATGAAAGTTAATTTAGTTAATTAATTACCGTCGTCTACGTTTTGACTTTCTTTCATTGAAAGAAGAACTGGAAGACTCGGAAGATGACCTGGATCTGCTGGAAGAGCCTGACGATCTTGACCTAGACGGAGTCCTGGACCTAGACCTAAAATTATTTCTAACGCGACCTCCTCGAATATTTTTTTGATTTTTCCCCTTCTTATTCCGGTTGTTGTCAATCGAGTTGGGAAGAGTCAACGAACCTCTGGTTATTCCACGGCCACCTGCTCCTCTGCGTCCACTACCTCGACGATCCACACGTGACACCGGAACAATGTCTGGTTTAATAGGCTTACCCTTGATTATCCCTTGAATAGGAGCAAACGGAAGCATCTTGATTTGGCCATCGCTCATTCTAATTAAAAAAGAAAAATTAGACAAGTTTCTTATACTTCCAACTCATTAAATTAGACATGTCAGTAGAAACTTACTCTGGCAGAGGTTCGTTGCTCCAGTCCTTTGATTGAAGTACTCCAGCTGTGGCAGCTCGAGTCACCTTTCCTTTAAGAATAATTTCTACTCGATCTTTATCCACATCGGTCGAACAAAGTTCATAACAACGCATAACGTAATGCCTAAAATGATAATAATTCAGATTAACAACTACAGTTTCAACTTCAGTAAGAACTATTAGTAAAACAAAATTGTTTTGCGATAAGAATGAATGAATGAATAAATGCTCATTGATAAACTTACTGAAGGCTGTCAGGCCATTCACTTTGATCCAAACCGCTGTTGAGTTGATGCTGTTGTTGATGCTGAGACATGTAACTTTGCTCATTACCAGTGTTGGCACGCCTTGAAGACTGAGAATTATTGGACTCTGAGAAGGAATTATTGGACCAGTTGTTGTTCGTGCTGGTTTCTGGGCGAAATGAAGACGACTCCATCTTATTGGAAACATTGTTGAACTGAGAGGCTCCGGCTGTGGCTGCTTGGGAGTGAAAATTGGAAATTCTGTTGCTACCTTCAGATTTACTACCAATGTTGCTACCGCCACTACTGCTACCTGAGCTATTGGAATTGGAAATGCTATTGCTATTAGTGAAATTGGAATTGAAGTTAGAGAGCCCGCGCGACTGCTGTTGCTGCTCTTTTTGAAAGGAGTTATTTGGAGAAACTGAGTTGAAAGAAGTCAGCGCAGAAGATGTGGGCGATTGGGGGATCAGTGGTTGTTTATTGGCGCCTTGAAATCTCGATGGTTGATTCATATTGATGTTACTGTACCCATTGGGAGTTGGACCGCTAAAAACCTTATTTGACTGCTTTTGCTGCTGCCTTTTCGCTGGCTGTTGCAAACTAAAACGAATTGGTTTCGGTCCATTTGAATTATTGCCGTTTCCAGCATTTTGGGCAGCCCACTGTTGATAAATTGATGGACTGGTGGTGTTATTTACATTGCCATTGAATTGTTGCTGTTGAGCGGAAGAATAGTAATCATTAGCAGAATACGACTGCTGAAGCTGAGACGAAGGCAGCTGGCTAAAATTGGCCGAAAACCCGGGAGGAGCATTAGCATTATTGCTGTTGCCGGTTTTGTTAGAACTACCAGTTTTGGCCGCATCTGAACCTGCTGTTGCCATCTGCGGAATTGCAGCAGTTTGATAGCTTGGGGCTGAGAAATTCATCCCTTGCATACCCTACAAAAATAGAAACAAAATTTAGTTCACTGTTTTTCATTTTAAGTACTGGATCTAGATGGAATGAGAAAATAATGATGTCGAATTAACTTACGTAATAGCCGCCATAACTCGGGTAAGGAAAACCTGGAGGAGGGACATGTCTGAAAATATGCGTAAAAAAATTAAATTATAATTGTACTACAAAACCAAAAGATGAACCACACCAACCAGTAGCCAACCAATGCTAATGCTAGTTAAGTTATAAATAATTATTGTGAAAGAGCAAAATTTGACTTACGGAGAGAATGAAAAGGGCATTTGCCACGTAGAAACATTAGCACTAGAACTCGTATTTGTGGAAGACGCTAACTTTTGGGCAGCCTTGGCTGCTTCATCTAAACTTGGCGATTGAACTTGTCCAGAACAATCATTACCAAATGCACCAGCAGTTGACATTTTCTTTCTTTATACTGACGAGGAAATGATAACCCTTACAAAGATTTTCGGATGTTTAGCACCTAGTTACAGGCGTTAAGAAACGAAGTCCTAATTCGGTTCCACTTCCAGCTAGTATGAAAATTACAGCAACCAACAACCAAATATTTTCGTTTGATCAACCTCGCTAAAGAATGTGGGTTGATATTTATTGTAATATCCAGCCAAATTGATGGGGATAAATAGATTGGAGTATTTTGATGTTTTTGACACTTGATTACAGTGACTAATGAATTGCCTATATGTAATGTTTAACAGAATTCTATACAAACTAACTTGTAAACTATTGTAAACGTAAACTAACAATAAGTTAAGTATAATTACAAATATATTTAACAGTAATTTCCTATCTTAAACAATCAATGAAGAGCAAAGCTAAGCTTACAAATTAACTTGTAGTTGGTAGACAATAATCAGTATTTGCACACTTAATTAGAAATATAAATAAAAAACAACACCAAACAATGAATTGAATGACGGATGAAACAATCCTATCGAAGAAACTGATGAAAAATTACACTTTTTTCCGTACAATGCAAACAGCTCGTCAGCTGATGACTGAAATAGTTTATGTAATACTTCTCCAGATGCTAACTTCAAACTTGAACGATCACGAAAGACGAATGGCACAATTTCCAATACAAGAAAACGACCTATCCCTAACACCTGAGGTCCCTAACCGCAGAAGTGACTATAAACAATCGTCAATCGTACGAAAATTATTACAATAATATTTTACAATCACCTATAATTTACAAATAAATACAAACAATTAATGCACAACACAACAACAATAAAAAGAATTGTCTTGACGTTCACTTTACTAATTAATTTCTGGAGTTGTTTTGTGAATCTTGGTTTGTTGATTGTTCTTGTGTCACTCAGTTGAAGAACTGGCTAAATGATAAATAATATTGAATATTGGTATCAATCGACAGCCTTGTCAATACACAATAAATGTTATTGAATACTTTTTTCATTTGGAAATGAATTAAAAACACATTTTTACTTCGCATTTACGAATTCAGCACTATCAGCACTGCCCAGTTGCTTCTGTTGTGTAAATGGAGGACAAAATGACTGACTTCTTGTGTGACTTGTGTCTGGGTTCTTTCCCTTTCTAGGTTGCGTATTCCTTACGTTCTGCGTTGAGGAGAATGAATGCAGTACGAAACAACTCAATTCACTATATACTGACGTAAAATTATAACATACAGGAGAACGCAATAAGGCGTGTTCGTTTTATATTCAGGGTAGTTGCACAATATCCACTCACTTCACGCGCAGAGATTATTCACTCACAATATTCACAAATATGATTTTATGAAATGTCACTCTCTTAGACGTCTCTGAACCTTTTGAACAGCAAAAAATTAAGAAAAATTGTTTTGCGTATTTTTCATAATCAATTTTTAATGATTTATAGTCCTGATGACCACATACTATGTAAAAAGTTAAATTATGTAAGCACTCACGCATGGTTAATCCAAAAATAATGATGACAGAATTTGGGCTTGTGCGCACTTTTTACATCTGAAGTTAAAACTTTTTTTCTTTAATACTCTTTGAATACTATATTATTCTGGGGGCAATAAAGCACTCATAGCACCCCTCCTGGGTACGTTTATGTACGTTGAGGATTCCTATCCCGGGAAAAAAATTCCAGGAAAAGAATTTCCTGGAAAATGTTCGAAAAAAGTGTTTTTTCTTCGCTCCTAACTAGAAAAATATACTATAATTTAAATAAATGTCTATAAATGATGGGAAAGTATAAAATGAAAGTTGAAATGCTCTCTAGGCTCTACTAATAGAGACCTTTCGTTATTGATGCTTATTTATGGACAATTCTTTGTAACCCTGTATATTGGCGAAAAGTCCCTGCTGCTGCATGCTGCTCTGAAAAGCGCATCTCACCCAACTTGATTAGGTATTTATAGCTCACAATACCAACAAAGGGTGCAACATTTAAAAATGCGTAATCAATCATGTCAATGTCTTGTGTACCGTGTCTCAAAAAATCTTTCTAACCCTTTGTTTAAAATTATTATAATATTTATAATCGTCTATAATAATTACGAATTACAAAATACATTTATCCGCATTCATCGGCTGAAAGTCTCATTCAGGAAGCCCCATATTATTACATGCCTGCGAAACCACACTTTGTCGAAGATTGTAAAATAAATGCAAATAAAACTAAATGTTTATGTTGTAAATGTATCATTATCATTTAATAATTTTGTCTTATAAATCATTACAATATTTAAATGGTTAAACAGACTACTTAAACCTCTGGCATGGTTAAAATTAAGATTTCTTTGGTTTCAGAGGTCATTTGAACAAATCAACGTTCATTTTGACAAGCTTTCGATAAATTACGCATCTTCTTCAGGTCTCAAGTCTCAACGATACGAATATTGATCGAAAGCTTGTCAAAATAAAAGTTGATTTGTTAAAATGACCTCTAGAAGCCAACGAAAATCCTTCCAACTTTAGAAATAAGTCAATAGAAATAATTGGCGAAAAAGTAAATGTAATTTTATGAGATTAATAAGGCTATGAATTATTTCGTCATACAAATTATTCGTTGTGTAAAACAAATTTGTTTTCTAGTCATAAAACCGTATACATTATACTGCAACATAATACTAGATAATTAAATTACAAATACAATAAACTTAAACTTTAAGTCGAGATTCTACATTGTTAGAGAGATACATAATAGAGAATCTGGATGAACAGTTCTGTAAGGCTTCGTATTACTTCGTACACTAACCTTGTTGATTATTTAATAAATTTACTTACTAAATTACTAAATATGCTAAAAGTAGTTGGAAATTCATTGAAAATTATGATCTACAAAAAGTACATCTATTACTTATTTGACCTATTTTATAGCTAAAAAAGGCACACAGAGGAGTAATTTCCATATGTTATTGGCGAATGTTGAGTTTCACACTTTTAACATCATACTCACAAAAAATCTGTGAAATTCACAATAGGACGGAATACGGAAATACATAAATGTACTGTGCAGATCGGACACCCCACATGGACGGATAAAGGTTTATTTTGTACAAATATCGTTTAAATATAAATATTTAGCATAGTAGGTATAGTTGCCCATATTTTGTAATAAAATCTTAATTGTAAATACATTTCAAGTTCAAGAATGTGTCCATAACCCTAAAAAATTAATTGCCAAAACAAAGTCATGACGAGAAATTAAGTGCTTATTTGGTTTTACAAATTGGTTCCACACCGGGACAAACTGAATATTTAAAACAATGGTAGTGGCTGTAAAAACTTATTTGAACACATTAACAAAATACAACGTCTGGTACAAATGAATTTTTGATTATAATTGTACTGAAAATCAAAAACGCACTGTGTTGTGTTGTATTCATAGATTTTTCCGATTTTGAATGACTACAATTTTTCTGGCAATTTTTTACAACAACCACCCTGTGTAGTATCGACTTTTCAGACTGTTGCATAATGAATTGTATAACTTTAACTATGCATCAGCATCACTCATGATTATTACTTAAGTTCCCCTTGTAGCATAGAATGAGTCAGTTCATTTTACTATTAGCTGCGTAATGGTCCTGTCATTTCAGTCATTGTAATGTAAATAACTAATTATGATTGTTATAAAAATCTGTAAAAATATATAGATTAAGCCCCAAGTGGAATGTCAAAGATTAGTCACAAGAAGTTCGCAAGGAAAGCATATTTATGTGTATTACTTTTCAAATGAAAACAAATGAAAAGATTACTGTTGAAACACCTAAAACTGTCAGCAAAGACGTCCAAAATGCTGTAGAAGACCGTGCAAACAATGAGGCTCCGTTACAACCATCTTTTCCTCTGTAAAATAATAATGTACATTTATTTTCTGATACATTTGAAAAATGGAAGAATTTTTATGAAGAAAAATAAATTCCAAAAGTAACTTCTATTAAATATATAAAAATTACCGGCACAGACAATCTTCCTGATATATGTTATATGTACCAGTTCTTCTCTTGCAATAACGTTCGTCCCCTCCTATTCCCGGTTCCCCCAAGAAGGCACAACTTCTAATAAATCGCCATGTCCCATTAACTGATGAACATTCAAAGTTTAATTAATTCATTCATATTTAAAAAATAAGTGGCCAAACTTTTTATTAGTAAAATTTTGTCATATTTCAGATGGGAATTTTACCTTTTTGAGTCATTTTACGACACATTGTAGCTTTGAGATCCCCCAGATTCTCCCGTTTCCCAGTTTCAGAGTCACAATCAGTGATGGGAAATGTTGTGTTGTCAAATGGATCACCGCACTTGATGTCGTTGTAGGAATTACAAACCCAACATTTTATCCCGGCATCTGCCACTAAAATTTAATGACGAATTATTATTATATTTCGCAATTTGTACACGTTTGTAGAGGTACTAATTGGCTCTAAACAATTTTTTAAATATATCGGCTTTTGCAGAAATATTTTATACATTACAGTATTAGATTCGTGTAATCGTATTATGTATATAACTTAAACTCATTTTCATCACAGAAACTAAAACCAACGAATTAAGTAATTAAGTTGCGTGCAAGGGCGTATCGACGCATTTACCGGGATTGGACCCCCTAGCATCAG